>JAQIXX010004247.1:0-16847 GCA_034700605.1 Willowsia nigromaculata
TGCCGGAGCAGCGCCTTAAGCCACTAGACCATGTGAACACTAGTTGCCTATCCTCGCTCAATAGTGGGACTATGTGAATCCGCACATACCACAGTTACAAATTACAATTGTCATCATATAAGTTTTTAAACAGGATTGGATCAGGGAACCCACAAGTCAGAACTAATGCATTTTTACAAGTCTTAATTAATTTTAAGGAATCGGTGACCCCGCCGTAAGAAAAATGCATCAAACCTTCCCAAAGATAGTTTCTTTGTCAGAAAACTTGATTGAAAATTACTCATTTATTATTTAAATGCTACTAAAATATTCATAGTATAAAGAAAAATATTTGAGTAGTAACTTCTTTTCGTCTCATTGTCAAATACAGCCACTTCATAACAAAAGAAAATTGGATGAACTGCTCGTATCTGCCTTCTCCAATATTTACAGTTAAATTCATTCCCATTAGCACTTGCATTTCTTGAGAGATTAATCATCTCATTACCCCACTTGAATTTAATCAACCTGCTACTAAACTCATGGCATTTTGTGGCCATAGGAACGCTTTCATAAATTATCATGTACACACTACAACCAAGTATGAAACTAATTAATTGTACTGCCAGGGATGTACTTTCAGATCCTCTTATTATAAGTACATTTAAAATTATTGTCTCAAGGAAACCAGTTACCATTAAAACTTCAGAAACATATCGCATTGGTTGCTCCTGAGCTTTTAAAACACAAGTTAGTTTATGATATTGGTGGATTGTTTCAGTTCCAAGAACAAGTTTGCTGATTTGCTTGAGACACTTATGGTAAGAATTGAAAACCACCATAGCTTGTATTGACTGCATTGCATACGTTCTTGTAGTCTGTAGGCTACACCAGTAAAGCATAAAGTAATTCACTACAAAAATTACTTTCTTACAATTACTAGAAACAGATAGGTTTCTCAATAAATAGTAGGCAGGATCTAGCTCTATGAAAAATGCTACAGCAGGAATTATCAATCCCACCAACATGAATCCCATAACAGTAATATTTATCAAAATTCCCGTCAAATCCACGGAGTTGTCACCACGCAAAACATTATGAAGCTCTGAAAAAAAATTTAAAAATATGCTTTTAGAAATAAAAATTCGCATGGCAACTCCAACCTGTAATATATTCACCGTGTCTGAATAACGATATGTAGCCAAGCATCAGTTCTTTCCGTTGACGTAAGACACGTTGGGTTTCAAATAATTCATGGCAGAGCCTGAACAAATCATCAAAACCTGTTGCTATTTCGTCCATATATTTCAAGTGAATTCCATTCAGTATCACTGCTGAGATTCCTGCAATAAGAATTGCCATGTAAAACATACAGAGTTGAAGTGGCACCGCTCCAGGATTTTCTATAAACTGAGTTATGGGAATTAGAAGAACGTAAAACATTGCTGCAAATGTACCAAATGAACAGTATAGTGGGATCAGTTTGGCCTTGTTTTGCTCAGCAAGGATTAACTCTTTATCGATATCATAATGGTAAATAAAGCGGGATAAGAGGTTCTTGTAGAATTTTTCGCTCATTTCACAGGCTTTCCACATAAGTGGTGTAGCCATTACGAGATGAAATGTTTTCCAATGAGATACTAACTGGAGCTTTAGTGGACAAATGAAAACGTAAATCGTTCAAATTTTGAATTCCAAATTTGGTTTGACAGAGGTCGTGACAGTAAAAAAATTATTTTGTTTTGAGTTAGGAATCCCAGACCACTTTTTTTTTTATAAATTGCTACTGTACACTTCCGGCAGTAATGCAAAATGAAGTAATTGAAACATTTTGTCAATTTATTTGTTGAAATAATGCCTGGATACAAGCCAAACTATATATTATCACAAAAAACTTCCTGTTTTCTGTAAACATGTCAAAATAAATGGAAAAGAATTTATAACGTTGACGGAATTTCACAATAACATTATCTATGACATTCGACTGAAGTTGAATGCATTAATTTTATCTAAAATATTTTTGTAATTCGTGAAAAAATATAACATATCAATCTTTATGTTGATCATATATTTTGTAAAACGTTAACCCGGAAACTATTATGCCGTAAGACGCACAAAAGTTTCGCAAATTTTAAAAATCAATGCTTGTACAAAATGAAAAGTATACGTGTACCGTGTCCATGAAACTAGACAAGATGAAACTGACAATGTATGTTGCGCTTAGCAGTGAGTTCAAGCGCCGCTGTGCAATGCTGCATTGTTTTTATTGCTTTATTGTTAAGAGAC
Source organism: Willowsia nigromaculata (assembly GCA_034700605.1). Taxonomy (NCBI): domain Eukaryota; kingdom Metazoa; phylum Arthropoda; class Collembola; order Entomobryomorpha; family Entomobryidae; genus Willowsia; species Willowsia nigromaculata. The sequence continues at coordinate 2,266 of JAQIXX010004247.1, forward strand.
AACAACCAACATTTCTATGCTTACTCTGAAAATTAATATTGCTTATGTATTTACTTAACACAAATATTTCATTTGTTTTCATAGTGCATAAATATTGCCTAAAATTTACTTTAATTTTCGTTAACTGTCTTAATAATAACATAAAATGTAATCAAGTTTGGACTTCCCTTACTGTTAATAATATTGACTTGGTTATGAACCCATGTGTATTAGACCGATGTTCAGCAAGTTATTTTATCTGCAACCCCACATTATTAATTTTTGCTATATGAAATGCAAAGCATTGCAACTCTGATGATGAATGTATAATGCTAAGACAGAATCCACGAAGTTGCTCCAAATAATAATCAGTGGCCCTTTTAACCATGATGAAGTTCATGCAATCAGGTCTTCTTTGGGGCAGGGAAATTGTACCATTTATTTCCAAGTACTAAATTTGTGCTAATGTGTATTTACTTAAAATAGTCCACTTAAAGCTAAAATAGTATTTACCGAATATTCAATAACAGAGTAAAAGTATTCAGTACGGGTTTCTTTCTTTATATGTCCTAAACTGCCATACTTGTATTCCATATATTCTATTGACTTAATACGCCTTCTGAACTGTCTAACATTAAGTTTGTTTCGACTTATCATATCTGAATAGCGTTTTAACCACTTGTGTTTTAGCTCAATACTTTCATGACTAGTTGCTACCATGAGATGAAACATCAGAAAAACCACTGTTGACACAACTCCAGCAAATAATGGAAGAAAAGCATATATCTGGTATGGGATCAAGCCCAATGTCACAACGCTCATTGAAATGAACAAAACTAACTGACAAAACAGTAAAAATAGTAGAACAGTTAAAATAAAGGAAAATAATTCACTTCCGATTGAAAAAAAATTTTTTAAACTCGCATACTTTTGAATCGCTCTATGATTCAGTTCCATTTCTTTCGAAGAATTTATACAATTTACACAAACACTTGAGAAAAGTGCAACAATTAAAGTCAAAGTCCTGAACTCTATACAACCTTCTATCACACATGGAATCCCGAAAATTCCTTTTGCCAAAATGATAGTTATGTTGGTCCAACTACTTCTCGATTCTTTTGGAATCACACGGTTCAGAAAGATTTCAGACAGTCAATTTCTTGGTAGATCATTATAAATGGCAGACACAAGGGAATTACAGCTAGAGAGGAAATGAGAAACACCATTGCCAAAGAAGCCCAAACGTGAATTTTTATTTTTTGAAATTTTGAACTCGCTGGAGAGAGATATTTATCAAAGTTTATCAATCAGCAGATTTTTCTCTGTACAAAACGTAATAAATTGTGAGCAACGTTACACAAAACATTAACTGGACAACAGTAAACATGAGTGAGAGAAGTGAATAGTTACTTTGCAAAAAGATGGCATCCAATATAATAAATAGAGTGACCGGAAAAGCTAACACTCCATTACATATTACATTGGAAAATTTCCAAAATGTGTTCCTCCATTTTGTTGGTTCTAGCGTGGTATAAAACTTTTGCGATGACTTGTCCCAAAATAGGTAGGAAAGGTAGCGATAGAATGTATCCGTTAGTGTTTGGTTAAGATCGCAACACAAGTACAATGAATTGGATGACATTATGGACATTTTTAAGCTTTGAATTCAAAGAATCTCTTAAAAACACTCCTAGCTTTATAATAAAAAAATGTGCGAGTGGAAATGTTAACGTAAAGCAAATCAAAAAACAAATTCAGAATGATCAAATTTTTTCAATGAATTTACAAGTTACGACGCTGCGAACCAATGTCTAGTCCTGTAGCAACATCCAGAATATTCGGGGAAATCTTTCATGCAATCAGTTTAGGTTTCCATTTTTTAGGCAAATTGTCATACATTCAATTTAATGATTACGGTATTATCTGAGTTAATTTACACAAAATTGTTTGCACACGTGTTTTTATACCACAGAATTACTAAAATTTAAAAAAAATGAGATTACAAAAATAATTGAATTATTATTTGATATGTAATAGCCCTTTGGATAACTTGAAATTCGCTGTCCATTAAGCAATTTAAATATATCAACAGGACTACAGCATGTGTGTTTCAAGTTGATCCTTCTCTGCGTTCTTGTTCTAGAATTCTGTTTAAAGAGAGTTGCCAAATTTTACATTTCCCAATACCACTACTGCAATGAAAATGTGTAGCTTTATTTTAATTTTTACCTTACAAATCAAAAATCCAATCCGAATGGGTACAATTAGTATATAAAAGGTTACAAAATAAACCAGTAAAGACTAGTAGTTGCGCAAGATTTGATGGTTACAGATAACTAAAAATAAATTTAAATTGTCTGTATGAGTCTTATGTTGGTTAAATGTGCCATATTCCTTTATTCGAATTTCCCGACATATAATTCTTACACACGCCAAATTTTGTGCAACTAACATTTTCCCATTGTATTAATCGTTTAATTTGTTCCATTTCAAATGATTACTACAGCTTTTATTTTCTTCTTCCTCGAATTGAGTCATTACCTCAAGTAAAATTCCATTCAAGTATATATTTTCAAACACAATTACAGTTTTTTGTAAAATATTCCTGCAAAGCATAAATAATTGGATGCATCAGTGTTATAAGCCATAAATGTCAAGTTAGTAGACATATACGCTGATGAGTTCCACTTAAGCGCAAAGACTATAACGTTTTTTAAAAATAAATTCTTATTATTATTGTAGAAGTAGTAATTACTAGAAAATTTATCCACAACTACATTTACAACCAAAGCCTAAATAATAAACGATTCCAAACAATATGGCGACTTTCTATCCTATTTTCTGCACTACATGTATTTCAAGCCTCTTGAATAACATAAGCTCATAAAACTCTAATCATAAGTCTACGTTAATTGTTTGATAACTATGTAGCTTCTTCAAAACATCTACGAATAAAACCACTTCAAAGCTATTTCTTCAACTACAACAAGTACACGGACTTAGCTACTACCCCGCATACAAACACCATTCACGAAAGTAGCAAGGTACATTTGGATGTTGCTGACGAAACAACAAACTTAACTTTGGACAATGGATACCTTCAATTCTCAAAGAGGAGACTGGGCTCCACATGGAACATACTTGTGCTCTAAACAGAAACATTTTATGAGACATTTTTGTCAATCCAAAATTATGGTTTTGTTACGTCTGACAATGTGCTACTCTACATATAATGCTATAAGCTATGTATGCAAATGTGCTATAATGCTACTTTTGTTCAACGCCAGCACAATCCTGGAAATACATGTCTGCGTGAGTTACGTCGGCTAGACTATCACGTTCTAAACGCACAATGTTACGGTAGGCATTTAAGCACATTCTCAATATTTCACGGTATTCATTCCTTTTGCCATTAAACCAACCGACGGAGTTTTACCAAATTGTTAGCTGTGTTAATATAGCCGCTAGTCGGCACACTTCACATAACCTGTTCAAGTTTTTAAGAAATTGTGCCACGGTAGAATGTTATGTTAATTTTAAACACGATTTTTTAGCCTGTAGACGCCGGGGCGTTTATTATGGAGAGGCGTGTAATAGAAGGAGACGACTTCCTTGCTCCATTGACTTTTTGTTCTCAGTTTTTAAAGATACCTTCATCGTAATGCATACACAAAATATTTTTTAAAACTAAAGCAATAAAAATAAAATCTCATGATGGTTTGGCTTCTGTTCAAAGTACTTCAAAATAGGTTAAAGTTTCTACAAACAATTGAATAAATCCCACAATGTTTTACTAAAGTGATGTGAGAAGGTTAAAAGTAAACAATTCGATTTAACCGATCCACGGTTCTACAAATTCTTGTTAGCTCACAATCAAATCAGCCTGAAGTATGTTGAATTAGTGGAAACCTTCATTAAATTTAAAGACAAAAATCCAGTCACGAATAAGCATTTGTAGTTTGTCTCATTGTGTGTTTTGTTTGAAAGCTAACAACCACATAATATTGATAATCAAAATAAATTGATAACTTTGATGACAGATATTTTCTTGTTGGATTTGTTCGCTAAGAAATCCAATTTAGAATCAGAATATGTAATCAATTACCATCATTCTCGTATTTTATGATAATTACGGTCTACAATCAAACGTGCTCATCACATCATTCCTTTGTATGCTCATGTTATGAAGAAAATCTTTCTCCAATTGTTTTGCATAACATAGTGCACTCCATTAATATTTGCAAATTAGATACAGGCATCTGGTCACAAAAATTAGAAACGCCTTGTTTCTTCATTACCATAAGTGTTCTACCTCATTTAAATTCTGAAAGTCTTCTAAATTGCATTTTAATATGTCATATTGTGAGATCTATTTCAATTCGGTTTGGTTGGAGGTGATGTAAATCTTGTCAGTATTCATCCAGCTTCTCGACTGAACACAATACCTTCCAATTATCATTCAAAATTTATGAAAGAAACTTTGGTGTTTATCGTGAAATACCTTACACGAATAAGCAATGGGGGCTTTTGCAGTGTTTCTGATTTTGTTGAAGATGCACATGGCATATAGAAATAAAGAGTTTGTTCTTGAGGAGGGGCATGAAGAAAGATTTTTATGTTTCCCAATTTCTCAAAATATTGATTTGCAATCATGGGGCATGTTAAAAATAAAAGCGGAAAAATCAGAGATTGAACAGGATTTCTCAATTTTCGAAAGTTACATACTCTTTATACTTTATTATAAGAGGTAAAGTAGACAGCGAGAGTGGTTCCGTTGTTGAGGGAGTATACTTCTTCAGAATCGAAAATCAAGTGGAACCTGATGCGAAATTGTTGGCATGCAGTTATTTACACTCGAATGAATGGCGGATAGTAACCAAAATCAAAGATGTAAGTAATTGCTATGTACAAATTGTACGAATTATAAATATAGCATGGTTGTGATTTGTTCATTCCGAAATATTATTACCTAATTTGTTTTTATCTGAATGAATATCTAATTATGAAATTTAGGTTGATGTAAATATTGAACTCATCGTCAATACATACTATCGTTTAGTAGAATTGTTTTCCAAGTTTCCTAATATTTTTCCTGGCAAAATTGTGTGTGGCGCTTACTACAATTTTAGATGGCCAAAAAGACACCGACTTTGGAAAAGCAAATGTTATATACGCCAGAATCCTTGCTCTTGTTTACTCCAAAGATTAAAAGGATGCCAATCCGAGAATAATCACATTCTTTAGCAAAATTCTATGATGCAGATGCATTCTCTGGCAGGAATGATGGTTTCATGTACCCAAATGAATTCGATAATTGGTCCCTTAAGGACACTCAGTGGGTCAGTGTAGATAACCAGTGAATAAGGATATGTAATAATAATGAAAATAAGGGTTAAAATCAGCTTGTGCTAACAATTATTTACACAAGTTATGAAGCTTTATTTTTAATTTCACATAGTTCAAACAAAGAATAACATAAAATTTCTGTTGTGCTAGTCAACTTAATGAAATAGCTTGCAGTTTTCATCATGTCTTCATTCATATTGTGGACTCGTTTACAATTTTGGTAACTTAAAATTTTACAAACCACAGCTAGTACATATTAATATTAGTTATCCAGGCCAGGTAGATTTATAATTCCAAACACCTTTACTAATTCACATTACCGTAAAGCATGAAAATGTTGCCTTTGCTTTATTTCAGGTGCTACTAAAGCTAATTATAGACAACGTTGAATGCTGTGTATATTTTACAAGATACAAAGACTAATAACATTTGAGTACTGTCATATTCTTCAGTAAAGAAAATTAGTCTTTGGATAAACGAGACTTCAAAATAAACTAATATTGTAACCCAAAGAATGTTAGTCTGATTAAATTCTTAGTCGTGTTAACATTTGGCATATAAATGTCCCTTTCAATGTTCATTAGATACATATGCGTATTAGAAATTCTGCTAATTTTGATAAATGTCATGTTCTATATTATTTCAAACAATCCCACAATGAACATAATTCATACATTGCTTCACATCCACAAAAAGTAAAGATAATGTTTTAAATTCCCAGCTTGTATTGGTAATACAATAAACTTTTAATACGGTTACTTTGAATGAATGATAAACTACCAATGACAGTGAGAGTGTAAGATTTTTAATTTATTATAGAGTAAGTGATATAAGCTACAATAGTGATGTATCGCACAGAGTTTGATTCAATGTAGTCTGAAGACAAAAACAATTTATTTTCTAAACTAGGTTAGGGTGGGTGACGTACAATAATGCAACATTTTAAATTGCAAATTTGATTAATAAAATACAAAGTCAAATTAAGATAAAAATACCATGTTATATACATTGAAGAAACCATGTGAAGTTAAAAAACACTATTTTTGAGTTTTGATTAGGTACTTTGTTTTTTAGAATCCATTTCATCATTGCTTTTGAATCAGCAGGTAAAAAAAGTATTTCATAGAAACAGTAATAATTTGTGGAATTTTTATTTGTTTGGAGTGTCTCTGGTGCAACTTAAAATATTGGCTCCATCAACCCCTCAATATAATTGATTGGTATGTGCATAAATTGGTGAAATGCTAACATAATGTCCGAAAACTACACTCTAGAATTGAAAATGCATCCACATAACATCATTTTTAAAAGATTTGGTGATGCAAATTTGGTTACACGACCTAATGAATAAATATTGGATAAAAACTAATACAGGCGGCGAAATATTCGGACTGTGCCACTGTGCAATGAAGACCTTCATAAACAGACTACTTGCTTGTCGGATAACAACATTTCACATACAAAATCCCTAATACCGTTATAACCAAGTGTAATTACTAAATCGTTAATTATTTTCCCTGTACTCGTGTCGAGACGACACACTTCACGATCACTATAGCCAGTTGACCATTGTAAGCCAAATTGGTGTAACCAGAGTCAACTATGTAATGTGGATATGTGGTTGTAAATACTCCCATTGTGTATAATTGAGAAACTATTTTATATCATGAAACGATTGGGGTTGATTTTTTTACAATATTTGACCTATATACAATATATAAACAATTACCTGAACTCAATGAACCCAAATATTTGTATCCTTTTTCACGATTGTTGGTCGGTATTCTCCACATTTTATCCTAAAAACTGAAACTCACTACATTTTTATAATCAAATAAATTACTAGGTAGGCTAAAAACACGAGTTCTATCAATTTCTATCCAATAAATAACATTTCATTTGAATTCTAATTCCCGAGGAGAGAGTAAAAAATAAACAATAGATTGCAAAATGAGAAATGAGGGAATTCCATTTGATGCAAAAAGTTATAACAACTTGACTAAAATGCTTCCACAAGTTGTGGCGTAGCCAGGACTCAAATCTGGGGGGATCCAAAAAATTTCCTTAAAATAACTGCATTAAATTACACTAGGTAAAGTAATGCTATTATAGTGGTAAAGGAGGAATTAGTTTTAAGCAAATCATTTAAAATTAATGTTGAAGAATAACATTAGAAAACCAATGAATCGACATTAAAATCATAATAACATAACCCTGTTGTATTAGGGAAAACTAAACAATGCATGTTTATTCATCATTATTTTCCCGTACCTGGGATCATCGTTACTATGTAATTCAAGAAAAATTAGTTTCAAGAGGTTTTTATATGAGCAAATGATCGTAAAATTATAAATAGTATACTTAAGATTTTACAGAAATAAGGAAAGTTTTTTATTTTTAGAATAACTAAATCACGTGATTATGGTATTTCCATACGCAAATATTTAAGACTTTTAAAAATTGCGGAGGAAAACTACAATGATTCACTAGAATCAGCACTATTATGACCACTTGTTAGTATTTAAGAAGGTTTGGTCGAATCCATGAAGATTTCATTTGGAAAAGACTCCATCGCTTTCTTGGTAATAAGCATTAAAACCCGAATTAAAAAGGAGTAGAGTGTAAAAGCTGTAAATAATTTCGTCGGTGTTACTCTTAAAAATCGTATATGAAACATTGGCCTATTCTGAACAGTCGTATATGAAAATCTGGCCTGTCCTGAATAGTCGTATCTGCTTTGGGAGGCCAGAGCATGAAAAGTCGTACATGCATTTTTGGGGTGAACTGAGAGAATACAATGATGACATTGCCCTTTTTCTCCACATTTTTATGTGCATACATGGCAGGGCTAGGCTCGTAACTTGAAGTGATGGAATATAATTTTCAATGTGAATTAATATCGTTTCACACTGAAAATTAGTATTTTGTGTAGCTAGTACTTTGGATTTTGAACTGAAATACATATACGATTTGTAAGAATTACACCGACGATGTGAAACATTGAAAAGCTTAACAATGCTGCAAACAGGAGATATTTTGACCAAAGCTACTAGGGATAAATACAAATTTCAATACAAACTATAAAAATTGAAGACGAATTACGCTTGCCTGATACGATGAAGTCAGGTATTTTATATTTAACGGTACACAATATCTATCTTTAGCGTACAGAAGGGAATTTTTAAGCAGAATGCAGATGTTTAAATAATAGTTGTAATATTTAAAACTATATTCAGATTTCCATACAACAAACTTGTAATTTTGTTAGTTTTATCATTCCAATCAAGGAAATAATGATAAGTACATTCTATGAGATTTTGATTTACATGCTCATGTCAATGTAGGGTTATTCTGATGTTATAGTAACCGTAGTATTAAGACAAGCCTATAAATGCATGGCTGCCCGCAGGCAAACATTCACATTTCCAAATGAAAGATATTTTCTGTTTTTTTTTTTGCCATTAAAATACTTTCAACTGCAAAATCTAAAGCAATACTTGCGAACAATACATTATAAAATTATAATTGTTGGACATGAAAACAATGGAACAGAGAAATATATTCATGCAATTCAGGGTAAATTGAAATAAGATTTGAAAATTATTGGTTTTTTTTCTCCAAATTTTCGCCTTAGCCCCTGGAATCTGGGGGGTCCACGGACCCTTTGGACCCCTCTCTGGCTACGCTAGTGTCCACAACATCATGCTGCTACTACTACATACTACTATTTATTACTTCATACTACTGTATATTATGCATGCATTTGTTCAGGCATCGCTTCAAATTTCAATACTTCTTTACTCCGCGCCCCTGAACCATCTTTTCCTGGAAGTTTAGACTCGATGTTTCACCAAACTCCTGAAACGAGTAACAAATCCCATGAATCATGTACGCAAAAAAATTTAAAAGTTTTCTAATTTCATGCTTTGCATATTCACACCTATCAAGCAGGACACTTAAGAGCAGCCAGGGTAGCTTTTGTCTGTAGTAGTTCACAAGAAGCCTCGGGATTCGCCAATATTTACTCTGCTCTCAAAAAACGGGGTATTGGTCTTCATGCTCCTGACCTTCATATTCATTACTCCTTTAAGATATCATTTAATTCGATATTAATCCTCTGTCCATTCTATCCGTCAACATGAAATCAAGTTTTAGTTATTTAATACGTAAAACCGATTCTACAGACTTTTTTTGCATTGCAAACCTACCTGCATAAGTCCAAAGAATAAAACAATTACGTTTAAGAAATACAGTTGAAAGCTAGTTTTAAATTATCCTTACCTCTGTGTGTGTTTGAAAGAACTGGAAACTCAAAGAACAAATTGATATGTATAGCGCATTGAGGGGAGATTTGTTCCACATCATCACATCTTCCTGAATAACCACAAATCAAATGTTTGACTGCATTACCAGGTAGTTTCCCTGACCTGATCATATATAAAACCCAACGTTTTCTCTGTGTCTTAATTTCATTGCAATTGAAACTGTCTAACTTGAACATATACTCAGACTGTGTTGCGCCCTCAGATGATAACAGATTAAAATATATGATTACTAACGCATTAACAAAAAGGAAAAGGACGAAATAGTCTTGAACTGAATAGAAAAACTGGTCCATAAAAAATCGAAATATATAGCATACAACTTTAAGTAGTACTGACCTCACATAAAAAAATCTTCCAAATTATTAGACATTTTGCAAATAGTTTTTTAACCTTTCCTCCTGTAAAATAAAACAAGAACTAACGGGTTTGGAGTTCTAGTCGCATTTGATTACAACGTATACAACCAGTTTCACAGTGTATCTACGATTATGAACTAAAGATCCTATGGAGCGTCTTGACGTAGGTATATATACTACTTATGAGATATCCAGCACTGCTTTATTGACATGTGAATCAAATGACAGGTATGCTTGTATTCTTCTGGGAAAGCAGACACTCACTATGATATACAGGAAGATGCTTGAAAACTTTCTTTTCCTTTCCCCCTAAATAAGTACTTATTCCAGCGAGTGCTTAACTATTTACACGTAAATTCTTACGGAGCACGGGAGCGGTGCTCCCAGGGATTTAATTTTTAGTATCAGGAAATGAGTATGTAATGAGGGACCCCTTTTTAATGCTCATCAGGGATCTGTCACCAGTTGGTGGAGCATTACTTTCGACATTAAATATTTTGTCCTTACAATCAAATAAAATTGCTGAAAGTAAAACAAACGGTCTGAATATGCTTTTCGGGTTAATATGAAGAGAATGGTTTACATTTCATGACTAATAATAAAAATAGCATAGAAATAAAAATTAACTTACCTTATATGAGTTAACATTTCATCTACGCATTCGCCGAAACTATTAAATTGATTTTGCTGTTGTTGTGTTCCTTGTGGCATCAACGCTTATGAAAAATAACTGGTAAACCTTAAAACTTAAAATCTTTGATGTAATTTAGACAAGTCAAAATAACGCTTGAAGCCGGTTTTCCTTCAACAATTTGTAAGTTGTAGTTAGTAGACACAATTTTATGCAATTGAAAGTTAACTTGTATTACACGATATTCGAGTCAATGGAATGGATTAAAATTTAACTATTTCATCTTGTCCATTTAAACTGAATGCACTTCATAGGGAGATGCTCTGATACCACTGGAATCGTATTGGTTATCGCTTTCTCCGACCACAATCATTAATGCCACAAAAATCCCAAAACCAAGCAACATTACCATTATCACAAGAGTTGCGACCAGAAAAGCGTATTTGGATAATATTAGACCAGCAATTAACCCAATTACTGAAATAAATATACACAGCCCTAAACAAACAATCGATACACACTTTTGGGAACACATTTTGAACTAAAAATTTTAGCTCCTTCTTGCACAATGCATAAAGCTGTAATGGCAGGTTAATCCCATTCTCCGTCTTTGGTACGAATAAAATTATAATTCGCCAAAAGCAAAGAAACTTGAAGTTTTTTATAGGCAGATATATATTAATTATATTGCTAAATGTATATCTGTTGATTCCACCGGTACCTTTAATTTTCAAAAATCCTCTGTTTGACTTTCATATTTTCGTTCTATTTACACCCATGTACTGATTTGCACGTATTGTTATTTATGCTTAATAGTTTCACAAGTGTACTAGAAAATCATTTGCACAAAGGGTGTGAATACTCAAAGCCAGTATGTTTTATTACTTTAGCTTTTTATGAACTTTCTAAATACAACAGGATTTATTTAGCAAGATGTAAATTAGTTTTTCATGAGAAATTGATTTATCACACGAAGAAGTATAACTTAGAACCAAGGAGTCAGAAGGACCTTCTTTCATAATAATGCGATACGAAATACGATACTTCTTCCATAATATTTCTTATATATAATGAGAAGTCAAAGTGTAACATTCACATTCGATGCTTGTTGAACTGCATTAATTAAATTTGAATCAGCACCAAGAAAGAAACAATGACTTTTTAGTACCATACAACGTACGCCAATATCAGTGATTTTGGAATGGTAATCGATGGAGTTTTTAAATTCGGACAAGACTTCTTTTCAAGAAAACTGTGTTTTTGCTTACAGAAAACTTTTATTGTGCAGGTCTTGAAATCCAATTTTTCCTTGCACCTGGCAAACTTTTTAAATATTTAAAACCGTTGAGCTGGAATTATTCTTCGAGCACGACGGACGTTATGGTATTTTTTCCCGAATGTGGGTTGACTTGAAGCTTTGAAAAGTAGCAATATGTTAATGACAGAGAGGATTAAAAGACAGACAGACCGCTGTGGATGGTTATTCCTTAATCTCAGGGTAATAAAAAAGCACGAAATAGAAAAAAATAGCAAGCAAACTGACCAGAAAATGTTGAGATACATTTTTCACTCTTTATATGTTAGTCCGTCCTGCTTGAGAAATAAAACAGGTATGTGATATCAACTTACTCCGGGGAGTCCTTTTCTAACAAAAAGGCAAAAAATTCGGTGTTAATATATTAGATTAGTAGTAACTTAACAGCCACAATGTCGGATTTTGGACTCATATTTTGTATAGCAAGATAGTACCTTAGGAATATTTTATATGTATTCGTGGAATAGTCTACATCAGAATATTCCTATGTTCAATTGTGATCTTATGCCGCATTTATGAAACTTCGGATATATATATACCGAAATATTTTGTACAACTGTAAGTGTCCGAGCTGTGATGTGACTCTTAAGTGTTAACGGTCATTTCATTGAAGCAATAGCATGGTATACTTTTGAGGCTTCCTCTTCTAATTTGCGAAAATTTAATTGACCTAATGTCACTCCGCTCGATGATCGTTTACTTACAAAAGTCCATACAGTAGCCACACCACGTAGCCGGAGCATGAATTTCTTTCATGCTCTCTGCTTATGGCTTCTCTTTATTTCTTTCATTTGCTTTCTCTCAAATATTCACCTGCATACGTGTCAAATATCAAAATCCGTATTTGCAACGTCAGTATATACAAGATCGAACATGTGAGAAATTAAATTAGGTAGATATAATTTTTAAATAAAAGCACATACGCGGTCTCTTCATTTTAACCTGGTGTCATTTTTCCACTTCCCTTTCCAGTATATTTTAGTAGTCCACATAAATCTGGTTTTCAAAAATAACAGGTTTATCACATTTGTAATTTCATAATCAAGCCGTGAGCGTACCAAGAGCATGCCAATATCTATTAAACTCAGTCAGCAAAAGCAATACATCTGGACGTCTACAAAACTTTATAGAGATCAAAGTGAACAAAATCGTACTCAATTCAGAGTAAAAAATTGGACAAATAGGGGAACCGGGTGAGATCCAGCATGGTTAACATACCGTTTGAACACACAGTGTACTGAACTAGGTATAATGTTCTTATTGTCTTCATATAGCTTTACAGTTCTTTGTGTAGTAAATGAGGCACCAAAACATGTCCGAACAAAGCGTATTTTTTCATGTGAAAGAGCAGAAACCGAAAGGAAATCTAGACTATAACGCTTCCATATTGAAGCCGAACGGTTGGCGATATCTGTAATTAGCATACATGTTTGACCATGGGGGAAAATAAATCAATGCAATGCGTTATTATAAAACTTTAATGGACTATATTTTGACCTATGAATGTCTATTCTTTCATTTTGGAAGACTTTATGCGCAATTTATGCAACTAACTCTCGAAAGCAATTCGCAAATCCAGCGTGAAAGTACTAAAAAGGGTTTTTGTTCTTTGTGCTCTATGCTGACATAATTAACTTGACTAGATAACTTATCTACTTGCCTGGTATAGGTATAATACTTGGTAATGTATTGTTATGTCGGAAATTACTGACCAGGGAAACTCTTAAGGTGTTAGTTGAGTTCTGAGTTCTAATTGGTTGATTCTGACTAATTCGGACATGTTGATTTCATTGATATTGGAAAATGAAATATTACAATCAACCATAAAGCAGCTTAAATAAATAGGAAAAACAATGTGCATAAAACCAAACACAACGTTTCACGCAAGTTTACCTAACTTTACGTCGACTTTTAAACTGTTGTGTCTGTAGATAAAAATCTAAAAATACTCCGTCAATACAGCAGGACTTATTGTCAACCAATAAAGCCACAAAAAGGCATGTACATATATGTTTTTACAGCAATTTTCGTGAATTTTGCAAACCACCAACTCGATTACGGCATCGTATTTGCATGTACTACTGAGACTGCCATACATTGCTAATTTGATGATAACGGTCCCTGAAATTCTTGCTTTGAAGCTCCACTTGATCGTGAAGCTCAAAACAATCATCATCATCACCATCCGCTCATCGGAAGGTCGGAAGCTGACTCCATAAAAACAGGAATTTTTGGTGGGGCCGGTGTTTGCTTATTTAAAATCTGTGATGGAGAGCCTCTCAATTTTTTCGGGTTAACTACAAATTTTGTGTTTGATCTGAAGTGTTTTACTGGGGATGGAAAATTTTGTGCACACAAAACATGTAAAGGTTTCCATATCCACTTATAATTATTTTACTTTCGAAGGTTAATACAATATTATGCTTTTTGAATATGCTTACAAGTTTATGAATTCCTATTTGTAATTAATGAGTAGTAGAGTCTAGAATATGAAAATAAGAGCGATTTTTGCCCTTGTTTAAATAACGTTTATAGCGCAAGGATTTGTTTGGGTATGCAATCTAACTGCTCTTTGTACTCACCGCCCGCATGGTTGTATGTCGTTTCAAAAACCAGATAGCTGGTTCAAG
>JAQIXX010004248.1:0-16842 GCA_034700605.1 Willowsia nigromaculata
GATTTTTTGTATTGGAAGATGACGGAGGAAAATACAAAAAAGCGCAATTATCATATCCCACTCTTTTTGCTTCCACATCTTTACTCACCATAGCAACAACCCTTCTATCTTACTGAATGTATAGGTACTGTCTGAGTAGACAGCCCTTTAATACGAATAGGTATGTATGCCTGCCTTGATTTGACATGCATGCAGTAAAAATACGGGCAGTATTTATTCTAAAAGAATCTCTTACTTGCTCCAATTTCGTAATGGAAAACATGCGTAATCATTATAGCTTAAATTTTTTATGAATTGTCAAATGAATGATATTTGTTATATTTAACGATGCGATTATGACTTTTACTAGATGTTTGCTTGCCATATCAATTAAACCGCAATTAGGTCGATAATCCAAGAGACATATGAATTGTTTGTAGTTAATTTTTTTAGGTGACATGAGCAACCACGTCTTATCTCCTTTATTTTAAAGCCAGTTTTCTCAACAACATCAAATACAAATTTTAAAAATCGGAATGCCTTTCAATGGAATGTAATATTTGTAATTTCTTACTGTAGGATTTACTGCAGGATTTATGAATTTAATTTCGATTTGAATTGAAGTTATTAAAATTAGTTGAGAAAACATTTTTCCAGGTTCATACCAGTGAATGGTAGCGTGGCTTGTATGCTTAGAATGAAACGTTTCATGTTGCTTTTCCTTTACTCCTCTCATTAAAGCTTCATCTACATGCAAGAGTGCATGTCTTGGGTATAGAATAGATTTATGGTAGATAGTCTCACTTGTCAACACACCAGCTTTTGATGGACCTAAGTATATTCAGCTGTTTAAGTATGTAAACATGTGTTTTCTGACTTGCATTCACTAGTTGTGAAATCGTCTGGATAAAAGCGAGCATACCACTTCTCGTCTAAATTACAAAGCTCAAAAAGGAAAGAATAGGGTAATATATACACATACTTCTAGAGCTCATTTGTACCTGTCCACACATTCATATATCTTCTATCCTTCCCGTGCCTGGTTATTTCACAAATAACGAAATATATTAAGTATACACTCTCCTCGAAAGGATGATATTCTGACTTGGTTGCTCGAGTCATTTCAGTCTCACAAAAGCTTGAACTATCTAAGCAGCATTTTTAGTCCGCGACGCCAGCAATGCAGAATACACAAATATTTTTCATGGAGTGGCCAGTGATAATTCAATGTCACAAAAGGCTCCTCAATTTCCAGGTGAAAATTTTCTCACTCAACATTTTCGTAAAGCTCATTTGAGATGCAAGTCTGACAACGCAAAAGTATTATTTAAAATTGTTTACTCTGAGTAAAAAATATTTTAACATGTATGCCAGTTGGTAGTCAGTGGAATCACGACGAAGATCATTGCACCTTTACATTCTAATGCCTTAGTGAAGACAGATAAATTTATCTTTAAGTTAGTTCAAAATGGTATGTAGGAGAGCACCAAAAAATATCCGAATCCTTCAATCAAAAATTTATTTTAACTTACATCAGTTTTTTGACAATCCCAAAGTTACACTCCTGAAGTTAATTCTTATAAAATTTTCATTTTAATATTTCAGCAGGTATCACAATTTCACAACACACTGGCCACCACTGACAACACAACAACTGCTCCTGTCACAGAGAAAACAGAGAACCTATCCAACGTGGCTGCTGATAAAAGGCTGGAAAGGGCTGGTAATTTCACTGCTGACCTGTGGTAAGAAATAATATGAAATGTAGTTTCAAGTTTTGCATTAAATGTGTGCAGCCTCATCTTCCTGCAGTAAATTCAATTTGAGATGCTGAGTGTTTTTTTAATTAACTTTAAATGATTTGAGATATTTTAAATAATGAAGCATCTACAAAACTATACTAAACTTATTACAAGATATTATTTTGCTGTGTTTTATATGCCTTAGCATGAATAGCAATTACAGTAAACCTACTACTAGGAATGACGACTGGAAGGTTGATGATGAGCCTCAGGAGAAAATACCAAGACTGGAACAATATTTTTATTAGTAACACTCTTTATATACTACGTACGTAATTACATAATTGTGCAATGGTGGTTAAGAAGCTATGAATTTTTTTTGGAAATTCTAGGTTTAATTATGTCTAATTATTGATTTCATAGTAACGGCTTGCACGCGACAGCTTAGCAATGAGTCACCTAATTATTGCCTTAATTCTCAAGATGTGATGCCATCCGACATGAAAATGTAAGCAACTTAAATGTGGGGTCACCTTGCAGAACTTCGTCTTACTGTTTTTTACATAAATTTAAACTGTGCTCTAAGCAATAATGAGTACCTTTTTTCAGAATCTACCTGGTGCAGACACTCAAATTTTTAATTTCAACACTAACATTAGTTATGAGAGCTCTATATAAGCGATGCTTTTTGGTGAATTGATTTTGTCTGTATCTAATTTTGTAGAAAAATTATGAAATGTTTTATAGTTTTGTGTGGGCGTGTTGGGGACTGATTTTCTTGGAAATTAAAAACGATAGAAATACCATTCCACCTGCATTCGAAACAGTTTAAAAAACTGAGATTACGTATTTTCTTCAAACATGAAATACGTTAAATATTATTTTTCAACAAATTAAAATTTAGGGTTTTGTTAGAATTTAACGCCGAAACATGGAATATCGCAACAATTCATTTTTACCGTAATTTTAAAAACTATTTTTAATTGGTTAAATCCTTACATATTTCATATTTTCAAAAAAGACGTAATCTCAGTTTTTTATTCTGTATCTAACGCAGGTAAGATTGTACTGCTATCTTTTTTCATTTCAGAGAAAACCAGTCCCCAAAAGTGCCCATGTGAAACATTTAAATATTTTATTATTTCTATATACAATAAGACACAGGCAAAAACAATTCACCAATAAGTATCGCTCATAAAGGAGCTCTCATCACACATGTTAGTGTAGAAATAAAAAATTTGAGTGTCTGCACCAGGTCGATTCTGAAAAAATATACTCTAATATACTTTCAAAATAGTTAATTGTTAAATATCGCTTTGTTTTTATTAGGTCTGGATGCATAACCGTCAATTTCTCCAAACAGTGCTCATGCTACACTCGATGAAAACAAAAGTCAAGGTTAAGTACATGAGACCGACTTTTAACCGCTGAGGATTGGTTAAGTGGAAGCAAGTTCATCGATTTAATTTGTTCTTGATATTTTGCGTGAAAATCTCCACCTGTTCTGTTCCAAAAGTTCCTATCTAGCCTAACCAGTTGCTACAAAAGTACTTGCTGTATACTGACAGGTATATCTCAAATAACTTTTTGTACAACATTGGGTAATCCTTTAATTATATTCAAATGAGATTTATTTTATTTATAGACTTTAAAAATTCATGGAGCACTTAGCACGGGATTCAGTGCTTTTCCATGAGAAAACCAACAAATGTGTGGGAACTCGAAAGTTTTGGAAGACCTGATGAAAGCACTTAGGTACGCTGACCAATACAGCATGTAAGTACATACTAATATCATAACTTGAAAGATTATGAAAGCAAATTGTAGAGAATCTTCAAATATATTTGATCAACAGGCATTAAATTTCAAAGCAAATTAATTACCTTATGTGTGTATGGTTTAAATAATCTGTGTTATAATTTTTTTTGTATTTCGGTTATTAGGGATTTCATTAATTAAGCCAATGTAAGTGATTTATCTTCATGTTATATTTTAATGCTAATAATTTTAATGTTGAGGTCTTCTATTTAGAGTTTAATAAAAACTTTATATGGTTTCAACTTCCAAAGTTTAGAGAAGAGACTAAAATGCCTTAAACAACGAGCATCAGAAAGAAGCAGATGATACTTTAAATTTCTTCACGCTCACCGAAAATTTCCTGGACATGATTCAAAATTCTGAGGACTCAGTATTTCAAATGTGGGAAGCCTTTTGGCAATTAAATCCAATGACTTGAAGATTTTGCTACTTGAAAATATACTATTTAGATATCGCCCGAGCTACAAATGCAATATTCAGCAAGAAACGAATTCTATTTTCAAACGCACAATAACCAACAACAAGCCACCTCAAACACTATGGAAGTCGCCAATTCCTCATATCCATCATCTTCTGTTACAAACACTAATCAGATTCATGTGGTATGTACAATAATTTCCATAAAAAAATTCACACTTTCTGAAAGAACATAAATAATGGTTGTAATAATAATTATGCACTATATTTGCAGCAGAAAATGGATGGGCTTTACAACAATTTGGAAAATGTAGTAAAACGAGCATGTTATGAACTATCATTAAACCCTCGACGTGGCAAAACATAGCCACTAGCTACCGAAAACCATCCCTTCACGTCATGTTTTCTTAATATGAAATAATAAATTAACGGGGAAACAATGATGAGACTTGTTTACTCCGAAGTATATTCTGATACAAGTAAGCTCAATACACACAACTATATTAGCACCAGCTTATTACTCTGTTATGTCAGAACTGCTAAATATTTAATTCGTGTCTTTATTTTGAAGAATTTTCTTGGATGGCTTTTAACAACACCAATAAAAATTTCCATGGAAGGACCTTAATCATATGCGGCTATTTTTCGCAAAGAGAGAAAGAGTAGCTTGGAAGATAATGCGTGTGAGCACATTAAAATCCATATTCTACATAGCTTTGCGAATCTCCATTTTACAAATCTACGTTCTGAAGCTCAACATCTACAATTAGAAGTTGCCTTAACTTTCACCAGCTACGGGAAAAATTGTGAAATCATGTTTGCATAATATGCAATGCTTGTTCAAAGTATATTTTGCTGTGAGTTCTTTGTAAAGTGTTCCTGTTTCAAATTTGCAGTGCATTTTTTTGTCTCAGGTCTATGCAACAGCAATAACTATTTTGTTAAAGTATTTTAAGTTAACTGTTCTTAAATTTTTACACTGTGATATGATACCAATGATTAATCAAATATTAATTACTAATCTTGGAGAAATGTAAATATCCACATTAAGGGAAATTAAAAAACGGATGCTTGTTATTTAGACATCAGATTCTTAAATTTTTGAGTGACGACGGAGTATTCTTCTATTAATTTAGTTATCGTGCATACAATAGATTTTTTGTACATTTTAAGGTGTTAAACTATAAATTTATGCATTTAACCGGATAATTGTTGTGAATTGTTGGATAACCTATATACTTGAACTTATTGCTGTAATGAATCGTATTTCTAGTATAAGTTGAAAATTATTTCATTTTGGTTTATCATTTTATGTAGTGCTGCCACAAGTATGAATGTTTTGTAGACAAATATGAGAACTGGAGTATAGAATGTAGTATCAACTGTAAATAAACTTGTATTACAGTAATTACTTATAATATTAAATATTGTAACGTCTTAAGATCTCTAATAATAGGCAATAATGCTCTCAGCAACCCTGAGAGTGCTCAGTTATTTGATATTGGTGTTTGATATTACAATTTCGTTCTTCTTAAATGATTTGATGTTTCCAGAAAGAGAAAACGAATTCTCCGGATATAATTCACAAGGAAATATTCATATGTACATTAAACATTCGTAGAATTTAGGTTTGTCAGCGACATTATACATTTTGTGAATTGAATTTTAGGAAAATGGTTTTTAGGAATTCTCTTTTCAATAAATTTGTACTGAGGCAAGCATTTATTTATTATATGAAGTTACTAACTCTCTACTTAAAACTTGTAACCCATTTGGATATCATGAAATCAGTGTTTTCCAACAGTGATTATCGTAATCGATTTTGAGAAATCTGGAGAACTGTGGCAAATCAAATGAATTCGCCTAACTTAAGAGTTCTGTGTGGGAACTCTTACTAACGTTGGCTATAGGTTTTAAGCCCTGAATTACTTATCATTAGGAAGGACAATAAATTTCATAAAGTTTTTGCTAGAACCATTAATGGAAGCAGAAAGTTTCATCAATTTTAATATATAATGTGTAGAAGAAAGCAAGCAATGCAACTTATGAATTAGGATGTGGGTTTCTTACCAAAAATTCCAAATGGTGTTGCAATGTTTTACACAAGTATTGATCACGGAACAAGGGTTTGTCACTACTATTCACTCTCAACTTGAACTGACGAGAGCCCAAGCAACATCCTAAAAGTTCTGCTAAGTAGATATATCTGGCAACTCAGACAATATTTTTATGGTATTTTCCTGCTTGCAAAAGATACGAGATTCCGTACAAGTCATTTTCCCTTAGTGGTTTATTCCATGTATTCTAATAACACTAAATAATTCACGTGCTCTACAGCTAAATGCGCCTTTTGCAATGTTAAAGTCAAAAGTGCGTGCTCCTCCTGCATATTTCGAGATCATATTCCACTTATCTCTTTTATGGGAGTGTTTTCTTTCTACATACCGTCTATGTAAGAATAGTATCACATGCTATTAAAAATTTCAAATGCCTGGCTTCATCATTGAAAGAAACAGGTGGATTTTACTAATTAAAGTTTAATTCTCCGCAAATGTCAATATTTTATAACGTAAAAGTTCAGAGTTTTCATTACTTCAGTAAAACCCTTTGGACAAAATGTCTCGTCTCCTGAAGGAGAAGGATAATATACACACGATGGAAAAAAGGGAAATGAGCCCCTTATAAAATTTAGGGTTTCATGAATCATAAAAAGTGTTCCTTTATAAACATAACTCTAAAAAGTTTGTGCATTTCATTGTACCTCTTTTCTTTGATAAATCTAATCCTTACATTCTTACATAGCATGCCACGTTTAGACATCAGTAACCTGATGGTTGGGATGAGAGAACGGGTGGATAATTTTCAAATGTCTGTGTTGAAAATGCATCTGTCTATCTCAAAACCCATGCATTCAACATAAGGTGACGATGAAAGTATATGAAAAACGATGAAAGTCTAGTGGAGTTACATGCATTCAATATACTCTGCATGCTATTTTTTCCCTCAGACTTTGCTAATATGCGATAGCATTCATTATACTACAAGTATCGCATGATGCCACGCTGTCATTTGATGATTCTCTATCAAACATTTAGCAGCAATACATAGGAAATGCAGGCAGTCGTCATGTAACTTATTATGTTGACGTGACACCATTTAAGTTTATGAGGGTTTATAAAATGGGAATACAATAAATTATTATGCAGTTTGCATATTAATCTTCTGTCCATTACTGCTGCTTTTCTTAAATACTTTATGCTTCATAATGTCTTCTCAATATTTGTGTAGATATATTATTATAATTAAGACAACTCGATGTATAATCCTTGCGACATTTGTAAGGATTTCCTTTGAAACTTCAGACATGTTGTTGTTTTTATTGTTTACAAATTTCAAAAAAAATAAAGCAAAATTATCAGTGATTAATGCGCTTTTGAATAGCATTGAATAAAAAGTATTCAGAATACTAAACTTATGTTCATTACACGCAATAATGGATTAAACCAATCGCTTTGATTGATTTGAATTTTAGAGCAAACAAAAATCATTTACTAAAACGAATTTAGAAATTTGCATCCGTTCAGAAGTTCTTATTTAAAAACTGCATACATACTTACAGACATTCTGAGTGCTGTACTTCACAAGCCTTAAATATAAGTAGTTTTGACGCGCTTTTCAAGCGCTTAAAAACGCTTTTCTGACTCTACGCATATCAGTTTTTGTCGGTTTTAGACACATCCTTTATCCTTATCTGCAATATACTTGTATGAGCAACCGAAGAGCTTCATATGTACTCAACATTGAATATGAATTTGCAGCAAGCTGTCTCCTATCTCACCATATGTGCATGTAATTTTTATGAAAAGCGAATACCTCATGAGTGTTTCTCGTTGTATTTGGCTTTGTAAAGTATCGATACTTCAGTATTTCGGTGAAATCCACTTTCGCAAGATTCCAGTGCAAATTCAGAAAATGAGACTGAATGTGCTGAATTTTATGCAGAGCGATCAGCAACTGCAACAAAAGTAGAAACACATCCTGCTAAGCTTACTAAATTTTTGCACAAGTCGAAATACTATACTACAACTTCAGGAAATTTGACCATGATTGTTCTACACTCATTTGAATCAAGAAGAATGCTAGTGCTTTTGCCATAGGAGTGTTTACAATGATCATTCACTAGAATTTAGATGATAGTTTTTTTTCCCTTGGCTTTATGACCAGAATGGTATTATTATCCAACAGAAGAAATACAAGGATACACATTGGAGCTCACAATTTCAGGCTGGATTTTTCATGTAGGTGTATATACTAGATTTCATATTGAAATGAGTACTGGAGTAAGCAATCCAACATAACTAGATGTCCAGAGAATGTGTATGTAGCTTCATTGATCATGATAATTTGGACATTTCTGAATGCGGTTTGTTCACATGCTCGCTGGAAAGGATTACCTGACGGGTGAACGGACAGACATTAACATATTCCTAACACTGCATTGATTTTAGAAAGACGCTTATTCACACTAATGATGAGAAGCTGCAGAATAATATGAAGGTACAGAAATTACCTTTTGGTAAAATAAGCGTCACATCCATGTAGGTATTTGACATTAAGAGATGAACAATATGTAAATACATGCATGCATTTGTTCAAATGACACTCTTTCCTAATTGACTTTAAGGGGAATATCCAACTGGGTGGCTGTTTCTAGAACGAATAACCTGAAGAGTAAAATTCTTTTGAATGAATGTTTCTTTTCTTGTCCATTTCAGTAAGGCCTTCTCTAAGGTGTCGCGATTCACTTGTTTTATTGCCTTATTTCACTCAAAGAACATCAGCTTACTAAAGTCTATTCCGAACGCTGCACTGTGTTTTGTATACTTGAGAAATATTTCTATGAAAACAGCTTCATGGAAAGTTGCTTCTGAGAAAATCCCCAGCAAACATCCCATCCCATGTAATACACTTTTATGTCATGTTAAAATCACATAAATTTTAAGGGGGACTTCCCTTTTAAGAATTTTTTGCACGTGAGCTCACTATTTTGGGTAACTAGTCGAAAGGGAATCCCTTTTGATAAAACAGACCCAAAGCGTGTGAAAAATATGACTGTAAGCTATAAGTGAAAAGTGAACAAACATGAATATTTTTAAAACTTTGTTAAAATCCATGAATACCTATTTTATGGCTAGTAGAATTTCCTGAACCAAAGACTTAGCAAAAAAATATTCCAATAAATACGCAGTTATCTAATATAATGCACATAATTTGTTTGATGATGAACACTTGATGCGTCAATTTCTAGCATTCTACTTCACTTTCCGTTGAAAATAAATAATAGTTATTGACGCCAAATTAAAAGTTCAACCATTTTAACGCACTCCTAACATAAGAAAAAACAGTGCAAATTCAATTTTGATATGCTTCACTATTTCACTTATGACAATATTTTCACTGGAAACACAAATATCTGTCTTTGCTAAAGATTAATTTTCATGTATTCTTGTTCAAACTTTTTAATTAGTCTTTACGTGTTATTGAGGCATCAGACGATATTAATTATTTCCTTCAACTTTTTGATGCAGTTCATAGTATTCAGTTGACTAATTATAACTTTAAACATTGGGAAGACATGAAATCCAAGTCATGAAAGTTCTTCACTCCCCTTAAATACGCACACACATTGCAAAAAGTATCTAGATGCTGGTATCTAGTTTCTAAGGCTGCGTCAAAATCCCCTTAAGAAATGGAGGAAGACTTATGTAATTCGAGTTAAAGTTCACTACTATTCACAGCATTTGACACCCACACCGAGCGTTCCACATAAATGCGTACATACTGTGGAACGTATAAACTTCTATTGATGACAGAAAAAAATCCTTTCCTGAGTAATAACGAATATTATCCATCTTAATTGATACTGGTTAGTCCGTCCTTTTGGTGTATACACGATCATCACTATCTGACCGTATTGTACAATTCTCATAAAATATAATTCTCATCCGTCAATTCACAAAAGTTTACAAGTATATAAATGCTCTGAAAGTTTGTTTTTACTGTAAGCAGACACAGAAAACAAAATGATTACATATTTGAACTTACACATGCAGAAGTAAACTGATAGCTAGGCCTGGAAACGTTTCCAGAATGACAAGTGGAAAATCGAGACTTGAGCAATACTTGGTGTGTAGTCGTGCTCATGTATGTTTATATTAGATTCTCATTCGCTAGAAAAACTTTCCGTGAAATTCAACTGCCAAGTGACACAACACTTATGCTTCCATATCATTAGACTGAAATGACAATTTTTCCACTTCAAATAATGCTGTCACATTGTGCGTCATCGCGTGAATGTCGTTGAAAGTTTCTAATTTTGGAACCTTGGCTTGAAAATTAGGAGTAATGATATTTTGCTAAAAATTGATGAACACCTGTTCTATGTAAATTTTGCAAAATATGAGGATATTTAGTAGTTAGTGAGGCTAAAACTTTGTAGGGTTTGTATTGCACTAAAAAGTCGTTGTCTTTCAAATTTTATGTCAACTGACTATTGAGACATCCTACACACAGAGACAGAGATACAGGATTGCCAAAACATTAAATATCTCCTGGTATATTCAATGCATTCGCCAAAAAACCTTAATATTTGTAGTATATACCTACTCTATCTTTGTTGTGGTTTCGTCCAAGAGAGGATTCCAAATTACGTTAACATGCTTGCACCGCACAATAATGTAGGAGCTTATGCCAAGCACGTTGGCTTAATTAGTTCGAATACCTGTGTTATGATACGTAGATTTTGTGACATGCCAGAGTAGAAAAAGTCCATTATGGACCGTACCCAATGCAATATGATTAAATATACTGTATAAAACTCAAATAATCCTGTTTATTAACGCATTACTCACAAATTCCATAGTAACTGCAATTTAGTATATCACAGTTTTATGCTTTCTTCTTATCTGATGCACATTTTGGTTAAGAGTTTGTAAAATTTGAATATTATGCAAACTAAATTTGCCAATTTCTTACTAGACATTTTTTATTTAAAAAACCAGTGCTGACGTAGGTAGGACATTTTGGGTAATGGGGTAAAAACTGACAAATTATAGTCAATTTAAATTTCCTTAAAATTAAACTTGCTTGCAATTAAATTAAGTTTTCCACGGATAATTATGTGCCATCATAATCAACTCTTGACAACAACAATGAAGAGCATTAAACCTCTAGGTGAAGATAGTTATACCAGAGTTATGCTAAGAATTTACAATTGGAAAGTTGCTATCGTTCCAAAGCAATTTTGTTATAAATTTTTATTCTTGACATAATTGGGCTCACTGTAATACTAAAGATATCATGAAAATTTGGCAGACTAAATGGGCTTTACGAGATTGATACTATATCTGTTGTATGTAGGAACAATTGACGGCCCCTTATTTAAACCAGATTTCGAATCTTTTAGATTTCCATTAGTAATCTTGAATCTTCTTGAATACAGCAAACTCAAATATGTACTATATTCTGGGAAAAATCAAAGAAACTTTGTTTAAAAATGTATTCCAGTTATATCTCTGGAATTGCATAGGCAGCCCTGATGAAAAATATTTAGGCATGGAGAAAGTACTATTATTTTGAAATGCGGACCAGACTATATAGATGAGAGCGTACATATGCATGATTGTGTAATAATAGTTTCTGTATGTCCATAAAAGTTAACAATCAATCACAATATCACATTTGTAAACTGTGAGTGTATTGGAAATCGTATTTTTTGACAAATGACATAGGAACCTAACTTTTGTTTGCTATTGATTATGCTTTATAACCATTAGACTTGAGCACTGGGAATTCACAATTATCAATAGATATTTCAATCTTGATTTTCTAAATATCATAAGATTAATTAGGTCCTCACTTTACTAAATCTTGCTCATTTCTTGTAAGCTGAAATGGTTGTCCATTTCAAAAATATTTTCAGATTACAAAATCCATGACAGATTTTGCTAGGGGCTATGCAACAAAAACACTGAAATTAAACTTGACAATTTTACTTTTCGGTAATATAGAAATGTAGGCGGAATAATATTATTGCTGTATTTTAATATAAAACAATGAAGGTTTTAATTCCTGTGGGCTTACTAGCTGAATGCCTACATAGATGTAACTTATATTAGAACACTGGTTAACATTTTTCCAGGTAGTAATTTTGTACATTTTCTCATATATTTTTAAATGACAGCATAGCACAAACAGAAGCGGCGTTAAAACTTCATCCAACTTGTTGGAAAGAAGTTTAATCTTTTTTACTGGAAAATAAACAAGTAATCATATTCGTAAGTAATTTTATTCTAAATTTGAGAGACCATTTGCTAAGCATTTAAGCGACTCGGGAAACTTTATGTGTTACATATACGCTCATATGTTGCAGTTATGCTGATATAATGAGCGTTTTAAAAGTTGTCGTTAAGAAGAACCACATACATGCTTATCTTTAACTGCAAGTGGTTCGAATGAAATAGACTTGAAGCCATACCAAATTATTTACGAAGATGATGTCTGTTTTATATGACACCAGACCTATAGTTCTAAGTTATCCTTTAGCTAATATATTTATTGTTTGACTTATAGTTCCACAGCTACACAATACAATCATTTAATTTCACCACCTTAAACTTTAGCCTCCAGACCTGAGAAATATAAAATTGGTCCCTATGTTTTAGGTAATGTATTTCTTGAGTTACATTTTATTTACTATACGGGATGCGGCAAAACATGACAAATTTGTATTTCCTGGTGTCTCAAGCTGTGTTTGGATAACTCCTGCTGTGAAATGGGTTATCCCAACCTCTTTAAATAGTTTTTTGTCTTTGCTCTCATCATTGCTCAATCTTCATGTTTCGTCTTAGACTGCTTCTCATTTTTATTCAGTTTATGATGGCTGATATGTTATATTAAAAGTTGACCCAATGATTATAGCAAATTTGTGAACACTGAACACCTGAGATCGTTAACCAATTAGTTGCAAAAATGCTTCCATATATTTCGTTTTGAATGGAGCACTTTGAGTACTTTGATCTCCAACTTTTCTCTAAGAATATTGTATTTAATTTAGTGATTTATGCTCCTACTTATACTTTATCAAGTTTTTTTTGCATTGCAGCATTTGTAAGCTTGTAAAAAGTCATGCTCAAACTTTTAATTGTAAAATCAATGACTTACCTAATTAATTGCTAGGTACTCCGAAATATTCCAATTTTTTTGCGTAATATTTGCGATCGCACTTTATCAATTAAAACTCATTTAACAAATTTATATCACTTCGATGAGCTTTGTCTGGATGATGACTACAGTCTCTACACCGACCAACTCTTCTACGCATCAGTATAGAAGGCATCTAATGCGAACATGGAAATTCTAACAAATGACGAGCGTACATATGAAGGTGTATCCCAAAAATATCCCCTCAAGTATTTTCTCTTTTGAACATATCAACCTGAGAACTTAATAGGTCTCGGGCATGGAATCTATGATATATCGTAGAAAGTACATCCAGTATGCTATATCGTATTTCTCATTGCTGGCTTCAAGCTATGCTCTTTATCTAGACGGTTTCTTGTTTTGTTTGGTGCTACAAAGTTCTTTGTAGCACAGTCTCGTTAATTATAATATTTGAAACTAATAA
This sequence comes from Willowsia nigromaculata, assembly GCA_034700605.1. Classification (NCBI taxonomy): domain Eukaryota; kingdom Metazoa; phylum Arthropoda; class Collembola; order Entomobryomorpha; family Entomobryidae; genus Willowsia; species Willowsia nigromaculata. The sequence goes on from JAQIXX010004248.1 coordinate 13,642, forward strand.
CTGAAACTGAATTTTTGGAACTAAGAGTAGAGTATGGAATGAAATTTGTTAAATACATATGTGAAATTTCATCTGCAAAAGGCAGTCAAAATTTAAAAAAAGGTTCATTTTTCCAAAAAAAGATGTTGTGTTTGAGAAAATATGTACGTGTACCGTTAAGAGAAAACATATCTAATTCTTTCCGAGAATTTGTGACCGTATTTTGATAACATACAATTTTTCTATATGAGAAATCCCTCAATCGTTATTTTTTCAGGGAACATGTTTATACCGTAGCCATGGTAAGGTTTCGGGAATGGGGTGGTGTTTACGTATGATTTGTTGTTTTTCAGTATCATTAAATCGCCTGAGTTACGACCAAAAAAGGGAACACAAAAAGCATTGCCTGTACTCTCCTACGTTAAATTCAGGGTAGCTTTATTCATCCATCAAGTGTCCTGATCTTGTTTAGATAATGATGTGGAAAAAGCAAGCTGCTTTTGATGTAACCGACAGTTTCCTTTTTCACATCTTATAATCTATCCATACTCCAGAGGGTCCTATTTCAAATTTTTTACTCTCTACCCTTCATATAATTATAATTCGTATGGTTGTTTCGTATTTTTCTCAGTTCTTTTTCTTCCGAATACTTTTTCCCGGTCATACTTTCCATTGAACAACTTTTTTAGGACAACTTTCCTGCAGGACATATTTCCATTATGACAGGTTTTTCCTAGGACAAAATTTCCTTAAGATAAATTATTCAATAGAACAATATTTTGCACGGACATCTCTGGTCGAGGGGACAATGTTTCCACAGTACAAAATTTCCTTATAGGACATCTTTTCCCCTGATATATTTTTCAGTATAGCAATATTTCACACGGACATTTTTCCAGAGAATATTTTTGCTTCAGAATGGTTTTCCAGAACTTTCTACGGAAAAATGTCCTGTGCAAAATCTGTTCCAAAGAAAGCCGTTCTAAGAAAAAGATTTTCCTTTGGAAAGTACGACTGGGGAAAAAGTGTCCGAGAAAAATGTGTTGTGGAAAAAAAGTCCGGAATCTAAGTTCATGCATTCCGGTGTGACAAATGTCTAATCAGTTTAAGGAAATATAACTGCAGCTGTTAAAAGTTTACAATAAATTCCTCACTATGCATGAAACACATGAAAACCAGTTTTCTTTAAAACCTATAAAATACTTACAAAACCTTTTAGATATACATCTAAGCAGCAGGGGCTTTCAAAGAGTTTTTTAATGATATCAATTTTTTGTGTTGGCAAAGTTACTATGGAATATATACTTTCAGTGAATATATCCCTGCTCGGATGTATTCGTTTCTATCGTTTACCTTATAAATAGCACCTGGATGTTGTGTTTGCTAGAACAGCATTTGCTCTCACGACGAGTGCATGTGAAGGTTTTACTTATCCATTCATCTTCAACATGAACCATTATTCCAGCATATAAAACTTTTCACCTGAGAGAATTGAACCAAAAGAGATTCAGTGCTAAAGGGATTCAATTCAATTGTCATTGTGAAGCTCAAAACTTCACCATACAATTTGATAAATGAATTGATGCGAAACGCTGAATGAATGAATTTTTGTGTGTCAAGCTACAGACAGAAAATTGGAATGCATACAATGATAAAATTTATGATAACACAAAAACCCAAAATATGAATAAAAAATGTGTTTGAAATCTTTATGATCCCAAACACGCATACAACCAGACAGGCTAATGTTGTTTACAGTTTCTACTCTCTTTGTATAAGTGTGAAAGGATGGGCTGTCATTTGTCATATTTTAAGAAGATCAATAAAGGCATGGGTACAAAAGGATCAACAGATGCAAAGGAAATGAACTCTGTTGTCTGTCTTTGCAGGTCATTGTGAAAAAATTGTATGCACCTTATCTTCTTTGATAAATCTTGCCGCTGGGTGTAAGGAAGTGCTTGAACGATTTTGGTTGTCCCTTTTAATTACCAGCTTCCTTCCAAATAGACACCCGGAATTTTCTCTCTAAAAAGGTTCAAATTTGCTTTCAGAGCATTTGGTGGGCTGTTTTTTAAGATGACAAGTTTCACTACGACAAACTTTGTTTAGATCATTTTATCACAAAACCAATTTTCTAGTAAGTCAAAATTTTGCCCAGACAAAGTTTTAAATGATAGATTTTCACTAAAAACCTTTCCCTATTATATGAGATACACTTGGGGCATTATGTGACAAAACAAATTTTCTAGTATATACCTGCAAAGTGAGACTCGACTTAAAAAAGATGGGCTAAATTAAATTTGTCTATTAAAAGCTGTAGCAAAGAGATTCTCGGCTTGAAATGGCAGGTGCTTTGTATGGCTTAGCTTGTAAAGAAAAGACTAGACGAGACTGCGTCAAAAGACTGGGGTAGAGTTTAAAAAATTTCTTAAAGAGCAAGCGAAGTTAATTTATGCAATTTTACTTTATGAGCTCATGTGCCTATTCCTGATTTCACGGTGTCCCTTATTTTTGATTTTAGAATTTATGTGTTAATACAATGGGAATACTTTTTGGTTGAGTTAACAGATTGATCCCAGCCAAAGCTTAATAAAGGTTTCCTGAAATTGGTAATGTACACCCACAATATGTAGAATGAACTCTAATACCTGTCTCGTACAAATTCAAGTTTTTAAAACAGTCAAATGTCTACTCCATATGAAAGCGGAGATGAAATATTATTGAAAATGAGATTTAAGGTATCAGCATTTTGTTTAGATTCTTAACTTTGTAAAAAGAGTGTTACAATAATATGATTTAGTGAAACCATCTATTTTTTATCGCAAATGTAATTCAAATTTACTCCAATAGTGTATCAAGTATTTTATGTTTGTAAAATGTTCAGATTTAGGTTGGACTTGTGTGTAAAACTTGCTTTCTTTAAAAAAATTTCTAATGGCTTTAAAAAAGAACACAAAATGCTCACTGTTGACAAAAACAAAGAGAAACTTGTTTTGCAGTAAAATCAGTTAGGCATTGCATTGTGTAGACCTTGTTTGGTTATCGTGGGATGCTATAACGAAAACATGCTTTTCCTTCATTCCCTTCACAAAAGTTTTGAGACAATGATTTTATTTCACCGCTGGATACATTTTTGGGGATTTATTTACCGTAAAATCCCAAATAGACGCCCCGGCGTCTATTTACTCCGCCGATTTTTTAGATCATAGACGCCGGGGCGTC
>JAQIXX010004249.1:0-16837 GCA_034700605.1 Willowsia nigromaculata
GGAGGAGGTGAAGGATCTTCACAGGGCTGGCTAGGGTCCCCAGTTGCCACAAGCACTCAAAGAAATGCTCCACCGACTCGCCAAGGAGGAGGAGGAGATCAAAATACTTCAAGTGGAGGATCCGCCCAACACCAACACACAATCAATGAGAGTGTGTACATGGAAGTTTTCAAGCTATTCCATGTGATGCTGACTCTGCCCCGAAGAACGTGCAAGTGGTCGAGCAAATCTTCCAGTTCCTCCGTGTCCACGACTCCACCCTCTCAAAACTCTTGAGCCCGGGCCGAATCTGCTCCAAGGAGAACGCCCGTCACGCCCCATGCTGACCAGCTTGATGTCTAAATTGGCTGGAAACCCGCAACGAATCCGAAGCTGATCCCGATATTCTTTCCAAAGGCCCTTCCCAAACCCGGGGTTCTCAATATTCTGCGAATGCAAGCAGAGCGGAACATGACGAGAGGGGATGAGGTGGCAACCACATCGGTCAAGAATGTCATCGTCTTTTCTCATGTTCAGTTGTTCATGGACGAGCAGGAACTGAAACGAGGAAATAGACTGGCCATGTATCAGGAAATGGTGGGGCATCACGACGAGACGAATTTGGCAAAGGTGGTGACAAAAGCTTGCAAGGTGAGATGATAACCACTTACCTACATGAAAATTAAGTAATTGATAAGGTTCTAATTTTATTTTCTTTCTATTTCAGAAAATTAAGAAAGGAGACTACTACTCAAATTGGGAGGATGTCTGTTGCCCCGTCTACTTCTTTGAAAACAGCAAATGTAATTTTTTCAAATGATTTTGTTCTTCTTGTACTTTTAATGTGAAACTGATGTCATGTCCAATTACCATAATTAAAAATAAAATGAAAATTGGGAACTGATCAATTGTCTGTAATACAATTAGGATTTAATTTTAATGATAATTTAAGCTGTCTTTTGCATCGTTTTCGGTTTTTGGAGACTGAAGACTTTTTTCTGCCAGTTTTTTGGGGAGAAGTGGGGTTCACTTAATTGTGAAGCTAATTAAATCTCCGGAAGGGTTGCAGCTGTAAAGATTCAGAGTATATTTCGTATAGGGAAGTTGGGGGTGGAGAATCCGAATCACCTTTCAGATTTTTGGAAACTTTTGTGGATTTCTTGGAATAGATGTTGACAGTTCAGATTTTTTTGGAAACTGAGTCAATGAGAAATGTAGGCATGACATGATTCACATGATTTTTTTAAAGAAAAGTACCATATAGAAAAATATGTAACCAGCCATTGTAAAAACAGTTGAAAAAGCTAGCCGAGTCACTGAGAGAAGGAGCAAGGACAGCAAGTAGAAGCGAACAATGGGAAGGTTCTCTACATTGATGCTCGGTGAAGTGAGCTGCACCTAATGCTATCTGCCGTGAATATGCCAGGCATATGCCAGGCATATTTGCAGCAGATGCAGAAAGCAAGTCTAGATCGTATTGATGCAAGCAGAGATTTCCATTCATTTCACTCTCTCTCATCACGGAATCACGGACACTATGATTTAAGGATATTGCATGTATTTCATATTTTCTAAAGTCAATTTTCGCTTCATATGTATCCTAATGACATGAGTCATTTAAAGCAATGATATGAGTGTATATTTTAGAATAATCATTGCACATGATAGCGCTAATTTACGCAAACAACCAATAACAAAATTGAGTACATTTTATGACAAAATGGCTAAATTTTTGTTATAAAATTTGAGCTTTGAAATATTAAAAATATAATTTTCCCAAACAAATTTTAACGGTCGTGATATTTTATTTCAAGGTTGCAAAACCAAATCTTTTTATTGTACATTTTTGCTGAAACTAAAACTAAATTTGCGGATGAACGAATTGAATATAAATGATTTTTGCGTGCATACTTAAGCATATTTTTTGCCAATCTAAGCGCTTAAAAACCTGTTTTCACATGGTTTTTACTGTTTTGACGTGATCACAGATATTTCCTTCTAATTAATATTCCAACTGCTTTAAAGCAAAAACTAATTGTTATAGTTAATTAACTAATTGATTCCTAATTCACGCTAACATTGATGCACCTTCATTTATTCATATCATGAAATGGCTTGATCACATACATATCAACCTCTGTGCAAATTGAGCACCGGTACAAATGAACTGGGCAAAAAGTCGCATAAATATTCTGCTCCCTTTCGCCACATACAACCATGCGATCTGGCGCTAGTCATGTTGTTACTTACGGTGCCGCATGTATTTTGGTGAAAAATTCATAATCACCCGTTCTAGTTTTAAATTGTCCTTCAGACAACCTACTTAAAATTGCAATCATTAAGTATTGTATCCGGAATTGTGAAGTCAAAGAGGAATTTAACGTAAAATGCCGCTCTTTACTACGCCAAAGAAGTCGTTAGCCACTAACGGTAAGCCAACTCTCACTAACCTATAATTTTCCATATTATTATAGTATCTCAAAGCTTCCTGGGTTTTAGGCTGATAGTGATTTAAATAATGTCATTAACGTAAATTATCTAGAAAAACGGTTGGCGGTGACTCCAAGCCCAAGTTCTAGGAGAAGCTTAGAATTTGATTATTGGAATGTCAGTCCTCAGGTAAACGATGAGGAAGGCGTCAAGCGGAGGAAGAAGGAAGGTTCCGAGATTATGGAAATCAAGGATCTCAAAACTGGAGTTTAGTAAGCAAGAAATTAACGTAAACCATGAAAATAAAGTAGTGATAGAGATGGAAACATCATCAGGAGTCATCAAATAGTAATAAAACGCATTTAAATATTTGACAGTTTCGACGAGTCTATTCAATTTCGCGTGACCATGAAGAAAATCTACAACACGGAGACTTCTTCCGGGATCAAGCGCACTTTAAAATTCAACGGAGTCGACAAAACTGGAGAAATTGCATTTGTTGCATTCGAAGGCGAAGCAGAAAAGTTCGGTGAAATTATCCAGGTAGTAGAAATATGTATCAGACTGTTAGAGTTAAGATTACCCAAACGCAGTTACTAATCCCAATCGTAACTTTTGAATAGATGAATGAGTGTTACAAACTATCATCACTTCAAGTCATCGAAGAATCTAAAAATTATCCCAACTACCTGGACCACAAGTTCAATGTACGATTGACTCCATCTACCATGATTGAAAAGATTGATGCTGACCTGCCGGAAGTACCATTCAAGCAAGTTCCATTGAATGAAATCAGTTGTTTTGATAAGGGAGAAAAAATTGGTAATAATACGCATGTTAATTTTTCTTTACGTAAATCGGCATCTGTTAAAAACGCGTCAGGTTGAAGTATTTAATTGAGTTTCGAATAATTAACGTAAATTTTTAGATGTTGTTGGAATTGCTGCCGTTAACTGGGGTCTTCAAGGTTTTGATACCAAGAAAAGGAGGTACATCACCATTGTGGATGAGCATGGGCAGACTAGAGTGACTTTGTGGAATCAGGCCGCGGAGGAGTTTGGCGATGAAGAAAAAATTCCAGTGCTCATTCGAAAAGCTGAAGTTGACGAGTACAATGGAATCAAGTGCCTTAACACGGCCTACTTCACAGGAATTTGGGTAAAAGTCGAATAGAATTAAATGAAACAGTTTTAATTGAATCTATATAAAGTAATTCACAAATTGGATATAATTTTTTGTAGAAAAACCCTGCCATTAAATGCGACGAGCTTGTGAGCTGGTTCAAGGAAGAAGACAAGAAGAGGGCGGAAAAATTACAAGCACAGAATTCTGAATAATCAACTGTTTTGAGATAAAAATTAAATATTTTCTAAAATTATCAATTGAGACTGTTCAAAAGTTCCTTTTATAGCGTAGAAATATGCTATCTTTCAATCATAATTCCGGTGTATATGTATAATATGAGGCATGCATATGTGTGTTATGTCGTGAGTACATTAAGTCCATTCAGATTATGTAATAAAGATATATGTTTTCATTATCAAACACTCAAGTATTAAAAAGTAGAACATGAATTAGTGATATTAATAAAATGTATATGCATTGAAGCATCAAAATAATATGCTGAAACCACACTCGCTGCACTAGAAAGTAAGCTGTGCGTTCGTTGAAACTCACAAATCATCACCCGTCTACACTATAGCAATACCATTCAGTTCATTTTGTGAGCCTATGCATGAAAAGCGTACAGCTGTGCAGTGCAGTACAAATAATGGTGTAGGTAATCATCATCATCAAACATCAGTTCTAGAACAACCGAGCATGTTGAGTAAACAAAACCATACGCCATTTTGAAAATTCTGCAGCATTGGCCTGTCCGTCAAAAAATTTACGTTAAAAACATATTCAGTGATATAATAAAAAACAGAATTATTTTTTTACGTTAATAGTGGATTATAAACAACAGCAGTTTCGATTTCCATCTAAGCTCTACATTTTTGTGGTTGAGTAGACTTGAGAACTAGTTGATCAACATCAATTTGAGTTTGGAGATCAATTTTTAATAGTCAAGTGAAAGTGAGCGTCATTCTCCAAAGTTAAAATGGCACAGGGTATTTTCATGTCAAATTTACCATTCGGAATTACAAAGGAGGAGGTGTTGAAACAGTTGCTGGAATACTTTCCTGAATGTAAGTGTTATTAACGTAAATATTATTGTACATCATTTTATACAAACGATCAAAAAGTCCAGCATAATCTAAAAAGCGCAATTTTGATATTTAGTGTTCGCGGAGCCGTTCCAAAATGGTAATCCAATTCTTACGGTCTACAAGCCAGGTCAAAGGGAGAACGGGCGATTTGCTCAAGTAGCGACAATTTCGAATATACAGGTTGACGTTGATGCACTTAACAGGAAGTCTGGACAATCACTAGTCGATGGCAAGCGATGGGTTTTTAAAAAAGTACGAATCAATAAGGCAATTTCCTTCTTTTAGTACATCATCAAAGTTATTTACGTTAATCATTATTTATTTTTCAGGACAAGGGGGATCCAAGGGACGATTGTGGAAGATGGATCAGTAAAATGAAGCCGCAAGATGTTCGAGCAAACAAAAAATTACGAGGGGAGTTTACTTTCAACCCCATGTCACTTTTCAGTGAATCATTTCTCAAAGAAGTAAATCAGCGAGTATTTAGTGGAGCCAGAGCAGTATTTGTTTTAAAGGTTTAAAAAATTAACGTGAACATGAACGAATTTAGTTTTTTGTGATTTCATCTGCATTAATTAATTTTTCATTGTCTTATTACAGCCGGATGTACCCACGAAACTGTTGAGCGATATGGGGTTTGTGATTTCAAATATCATACATACCACAAACATGGTCAAAATCGAGTTTTCAACTTGCATGGAAGCCCTTCAAGCTATTGGTATTGAATATTTTTTAAACATTAACGTAAATGATTGAAGATACAGTTATTAAAACCATACCTAACTCTCTTTAATCTTCATAATTTGTTCATTTATACTTTTGCTCAACAGTGAAAATGTGACATTCTGTGATTCGAGCGGAAAATATAAATCTGAATGTCGTCGTATGCAAGGCTTAGGGGTAAATGGGGAGGTCCTAAACATTGCAGGTAAACGTCATATTATCATAAACCAAGACTAATAGTGCATTTTATAAGCGATTACTAGTGTAAATAATGTTGTATACTGCTTTTATAGAAATTATGGCGGAAACTGGATACATCCCTTTTGAGATGATTCACGCAGATATTTTTGAACTTGCAAGACTAAAAAATTATCCGAGCCAATGCTGGAGATGCGAAAAGAGTTACACATTAATTGGAGTTGATGCCTGCCTTCATTTTGTAGCTGGAATATGTGGCTGCAAATATATTACGTAAGGAAAACATATGGAAGAAAAATTCAGTTTATTTACGTTAATGTGTAACAATAATACAATTGCCGCAATATTTACGTTGATATATTGTCATAATTGTTTTTGGTGTTGCAGAACTCTGGACGTCATGTCTGACAAAAGGGCGTACTTCCGGAATGATGAGAAATTCACACGTCTCTTTCTGAACAGGAAAGTCTTTAACGATTCTCGGTCGTATGATTGGCAAATTCTTCATGCACCACTTAAACCAACCTATAAGGATGCTATGGAATATCGAAATCATGTGGCGCCTTTACTACAAGAAGATTGGAAGACATATGCCAGAACATTCAAAGAAAATAACACATGTAACGGTAAAATCATATTTGCCAATATCGTCCAAGAGCTTCCGGGAATTCCTCCCAAGACTTACTACTCAATTGGCATAGAAGTACCAAAAACTGAAATTTGGAGCTCGACTAATCTATGTACCATTGGATCTCTGACATTGCACATGCATTTGAAAAAGAAAGGCTATATGGTGAGATATTTTTTTATATTTACGTTAATTATCATCTAAAATGCGTTCACCTTCTGTATTCTATTTTAATTCTTCACAGGAAGTTCGAAGACCTGAGGATAGACAAGCGTCCTTGATCAAGATTATTCCATCAAGCAACCATTCCAAAGTAACTGTGGTAGCAAAAATGAAAATTGAATCGACCAAGGAACCTGAACTTGGAGCCGTCACAGTTGTTCCTAAGCCAATTAAGCGTAGCTATGAAGATGCAAAGTACAGCCTTAATAAATGGATTGAGAAGCCAGAAGAATATCCTCTCTTCAATATGATCGTAAATTCCAATGTCTCATATGAGTTTGCGGAATCGTACAAAGAAGCGCAAAAAGATCCCAGTTTATACAAAGGCTCGTTGACACGCATTAACGTAAACTTAAATGAAAAACAGGTATGATTTAAAAGAGTTAGTTATTTACGTAAATTAATAGAGATTATTCAAAATTTATTGACCTCTGTTATCAATTATCTTGTAGAAAGAAGCCTTGAAAATGACTAAGGAGTCTGTGGTTTCGGTTTTACAAGGACCCCCTGGGACAGGAAAGACGTTTACTGCAGCTCAGATAATCAAAACGCTTTCAAAAACTGAGCGTGGCCACATTCTTGGATTGGCGCCTAGCAATTACGCTGCGGATGGCCTAGCAGAAAAGATTGGAAGTTCCTGCTCAACCTTAGAAATGCCGTTTCGCGTTTTGCGGATTTTGTCGAAGAAACGAGAGCGACACATGATTGCCACACAAGAAGTTCCAGGTAGACTTTTGAATCTACAACTTTAACACAAAATAATAGTAATTATTTGAGTGTTCATATAATGTTGTATGATATAATATTGATAATTTTTAGACCTGGGAACAAACGTAACCATTTTACAGGACGCCGTTCGAAAATCAGCCAAATGGTTAACATACGTTGGAGAAAGTGAAAGCAAAAGAGCATTAATGCTTTCTCTGCGGGAGAGTAAGTTGCTTAACTTTTTGAACAAAATCAAATTATTTGCTTGAATTTACGTTAATTTTTAAAATGTTTTAATTCATAGAAATGATGAACAACTGTGACCACTTACTATCTGAAGACGAGGAGGAACTCTTGGAAGCACACGTTTTTCAGCTTGAGAAAGAAATTATTTCTCAGTTTCAAATAATCGTTGCAACAGCAAGCACCGCGTGTGATGGAAGGATACATGCATGCTCGGACAAAGTATCGACTGTATTGGTGGACGAAGCAGGGCAATTAACCCAGGCTGACACACTATCTCTGTTTCGATTCAAACAATTTCGAACGGTTTTTGTCGGTGACCACAAGCAGCTTAAAGCTACTGTACAATCGCATTCAGCGGAAATTTCAGGTTTAGGATTTTCAGTGATGGACTGGTTAAGACTCGGGTAAACTATTTACGTAAATTAAACCCATAAACATAGGAATCTCTCTAAAAGGCGGATTTATTATTACCAACAGGTCTTCAAACATTCCGTGGACTATGCTGGAGGAGCAACACCGCCTTTCTCCAATGAATCGCCAAATTGTCTCTTTGTATTCTTACAATGGAAAACTGATTGACGCTAAATCCATAGCTGCACGAGATTTGTCGAAGATTTTGAATTTTATGAAAAATGCATGGCCCAAATCACCTATTATGTCCACGGTAGTTATGTACGATCACAGTCACGCGGAAAGGATGGTAAATTTGGAAACACTTAAATCTTAAGGGTGAAAGATTGAGATTGAGTTGATTACTAAAATTTACGTGAATTGGAATATAAAATTATTATTTTAATAGGTTGGACAAAGCTATGTGAACGAGTATGAAGTGAATCTAACGAGGGTCATATGTAACCGTCTAATTGAGTTTGGCTTCACCGCCAACGACATTACAGTCCTCTCTCTTTATGAAGCCCAGCGAAAAGCCCTATCAACACTTCTCTCGAAAGATGTAATTAACGTGAATTTCAAATATATATTTAATGTTTTACGTTAACAAGTCATTTTAATGATTTGATTTAATTAATAGAATATTTCAGTTCGAACGGTAGACAGTTTCCAGGGACGCGAAAATAATATTGTTATTCTTAACATGGTTCGCGGGGGAAAGAATGCTATTGGATTTGCTTGCAACAAGAATCGTCTTAACGTGGCTATTTCAAGATCAAAGTTTTTGCTATTTGTCCTCTGCAATGTCAATACGTTTAAAACTCATCAAAGTGACGCAGTTTTGTCATTCATAGATCTTGTGAAAACACATGGAGACTTACAAAGTGCTGAAAATTTGTGTATAGGTGATGTAAAATGATTGCATTTTAAGAATACAAATTAAATGTATAAATAAAATATTTTATAGTTTAATAAGCTGTAGTAGTGATGTAGTGACGCGATCTGATTGCATTTTGTTACTGATTTGTTAGTAGAATACGTTATTATTCATAAATATTAGGTTACATTGCAAATTATATTTGATTAAGCGTTTGGCTTTGGTTAATCTGTGTCTAGCTCATAGAGAATCAAAAATGGCATTGGTATTAATTTTAGCTCAAATACATATTAATTTCAAACTGAATTTTTGTAAATCAATGATTTATTGTAATAAAATTAACGTAAATTAATTCCAGTTAACACAAATTGCTTTATGGTAGCTATAGTAGGTTTCCGAAACAGAAGCAGTGACATTCTCTGAATTGCTGAAGCACACGTCAATTTGAGTTCCATAATCTGTAGTACTTTCAAGTTTTGGAAGCTGACTTGTCAAACCCATAGACTCGAACATCTTAACGAGTTTATCTCCGCCACGTTGACATAAATCGATGTTCAAATCTCCAAGGAATATGCTAGGTCCTTTCACTCTTCTAATCAAGTTGTGAACTTCCTCTAGAAAGCTGGAGTCAGGGAACTTTGGATGTTTGTAGCATAAGAATGCATTCAACCCACCAATCACGATCTGAATGACTTCGAAGTGGCTTTTCCCTCTACACTTGAAATAGTGATGTGGGGAACCGATGCATGTGCCTAAAATTAACGTAAATATAATACTATATAATCTGTCTACACAATAAAAAATTGCCTTGTATATATTAGATTCTAGATTACCATTTTTAACAAATAAGAGATGGCCTTCTGAGTTAGTCGCTTTACTAACAGACGTTGCATTTTTCCTTGAAATACATGTAAACCCTTCAATGTGCGCTTTGTCTGTTTCCTTAATGTGTGGCTCAAACAATACAACTATAGTGCTCGATAAAATATTTGGGTCTGCACTAACATCTTCTTGATATTTCGGATAATTTTCAACGTTATGATAGTAAATTTTGAATTGAGAATGCACTTCTTGAAACATGCGATAGGACGGTTTTAAGGGGTAGTTTTTCATTAATTGAATTTCTTTTGTGACATTGTCTTCTGGTCCAGGAAGTTTAGTTGCCGTAAACTGCCCAGATATGTATAATCCTGCGAGAGAGGTGGCTCTGCTACAGGCAACATATTTTTTCTCATCAGAAAGTTTCCTCTTCAAGCTTACAACTACCAACTGCATTGAAGAACCTTGTGCTTTTGCAATGGTCATTGCGTTCGCAGCAAGAAGAGGAAGTTGTGTCCTGACCAGTTCCATACCAGCGTACTTATATGACTTTGTCAGGGTGCGAGTGATTCTATCTATTGGTGTCCAGTCTATTTCTATTCCAGTTCTATATCTTCCACGATTTGCTGCCCGGTGTGCTGCCCCTATGAGCGTGTGTTCAAATTTCATCCATACAGTTGATGGGACTTTTGATTTATCAGATGTATATCCGTAGTCGATACGCATTAGCGTTCCCGTGGCTCCGTTAAATAAGCCGTCGGAAACGTCTATGTTAGTAGTAATAAAATACACAGCACCGACTTGTAAATGCGTTTCATACGGTATTCCATCTGCTTCCTGAGTCGTAAACTCTTGTGCATCCGCCAGTAGTTTCTGCTTTTGATCTTTAGTGGCGCTTCCTAATTATTCAAAAATACAAAGATTTACGTAAATAGAAAATATTTTTGTTTCCAGTTTGCAGGGTGGTTAAAATACTGCTAGAAGTTCAAATTTTACCTGTAACCTTGTCGTACGCAATAGAGGTTGTGTTTTCTGTGTCTAGTTTTGCGTGAAAAAATCGATTATGCTCCTGGCAGTCCTTGTTATATTCAAAAAGCCATATTGCTTCAGGTGGAGGTTGAAGATTTGGTCCGATTTCTCGTGACTTTATTAACTCAATATCCTCGTCATCCATGCATCCTTCAGCCATGTTATTCAGGGCTTTACAAAATTTTAAATCGCCCTTTTGACGCATTATTTCGTCTAGCTCTATGAACTCGAAGATCTCCCAAAGTGGATTTCTTTGTATCAGAGCAGCGTGTGGATGAGAAGGGTCTATTTTAAAGACGTAGTGAGCTTTCCCCCCGGGAATAGGGGGAAGCTGTCTTAAATGTCCTACCACAAGTAATGACTTTCCACCAAAATTTTGGTTAGGATTAAATAGTTCTTTCATTCGTTGATCAATCCACGCTAATATTCTCGAACTGACCATCGATATTTCATCTATTATGAACAGCTTAGTCCTCCAGTATTTTGCTCTAAGGGAATTCAGTGTTCCAGCTTCTAATTTTCCAAGAGCACCAGCATGTTGGGTAGGTGGAAGTTTAAATGCACAGTGCAAAGTCATCCCAAAGACATTGAACGCGGCTTTTCCGGTAGGAGCGCTTACAATTACCGTAATGTCGTCAGGAGTAAAAGTAGAAAGCTTGTTGCAGAAACGGAGAAACGTTTGACAGATGGCGGTTATCACTCGACTTTTTCCAACCCCAGCTCCTCCAGTCATAAATATATAAAAAGGCGTTTTCTCCGTTTTTAATCTGTGCGTAACATCCATTACAATCTTTCGTTGTTTATCATTCAGTCTTTTTATCATTTCAAAGTACTCGGGGTTCTCAATCAGCTTAGGAGCGAGGATTTTTTCCATCAGACTTCCTTTACTCTTCCCTCCTGTAATAATTGCTTTGGCATAATTTTCGTTTTCCAAAACCTCCATTTCATTTTCTACCTCATCTTCGTTTTCACTGAACTGATCAACTTCCTCAATTTCTGTTATGTATGCTCCAAGAATGCCATCGTCGAGTGCCCGGTTGTCATAGTATGGTTTTGAGTTTTCTTGGATTGTTGTCATGATTTGTTCAGATTTTTCAAGCGGATCAATATTTACAAGTTCCTCTTGTTCATCTCTCCAGGGCACGAAGAGCATTAGTTGTTCCCTCCAGTAGCTTGCTTGATCAGCCTTATTGAAATGTCGGAAACGAATAATTTTTCTGACTCGACGCAGTCTCATGTATCCACTTCCATCCAGTAATTTGTATACTCTAGTTGTCTTAATATCCCCATCATCTAAAGAAAACAAAAATTTACGTAAATTCAAGTTTTTAAAAAAAATCTAAGCAAAGAATAAAATTAAGTGCACAATATAGAAATACATACCTGATTCCATATCACTGTTGTGTTCAATGACTGCTTCTTCCGAAGATGTACTAGCTTTTTGCGTGGATGAGGACTTTTTACTAAAAACGTAGAGCGCTGCAAAGTCAGCGAGACAGACATTCTCCAATTCCGCTGGTCTTTGAACATAATGGTCAAGAAGTCCCTTTACGCAAATATCCTCACTGTCTTCAGGGAGTGCTTCAAGTTCATCTTTTGGTTTAAGCATTCCAATTCGTTGAGAAAATGGCAATGTGTTGATGTACACGTCAACCCTACTGCTATATGTATTTGGAAGTCCAAGAATGAAACCAGCTGCTTCTTGTGCTGAGATTTCAGACCCATTAATCAAAATCGATGCAAACTTGCTTAGTTGCTCTTGGATTGTTTTATTCCCATTTTTTGAATCCTGCACTGCAGCTCGAAGAAGCTTTGATATCCCACCTTCTGCTTTGAGGACATAACCAACACAATACTTTGCACATGCGTAAGTGTCTAAAACAAATTGAATATCCATATTTGCCCTCCAAGCCAATAGTATTTTCTTGTTGTATGCGTTAATGAATATCTCGCTTGTAGCTCGTTTTAAAAACACAGAACTCCTCTTTAGTATCGAACGAATAGCCAGCAAATATTGGTCGTAATCCAGTTCCAAACTTAGTAAAAAGTCTTCAAAAGGGATGTTATCCTTAAACGATTGTCCCCATTTGTTTAACGTTAACAGAATATTTTTATAATTCTGAGATGCTAGTTTCCGTTGTTCCTCAGTTATGTCTTTTGGTAATGGATGCAAAATCATTGTTGATGGTAGCGGTGGTTTGGGGTATCCAAAGCGACAGTTGTTTACCGATCGTGAGCCTTTTTTACACGTGTGCGAATGTTTGTGAAGTTGGTATCCGATTAAGGTTTCCATTTCCATGCTATTTTCACGGTTACAGGTTATGTATTTGTCTATAAATCGGACGCAAGCCGTTTCAGAATTATCATCGCCTATAGTTAAAAAATTAAAATTAACGTAAATATTGGTTGATAAATGCACAGTTACACATTATTTTAACAGTCACCTTCAATATATCTTGGAGCATTCCTTAGCCAATACAAACCGTGGGAGTGAGGAGAACCACGCATTTGGAACTCAACGCGACTGTAATAGTCGTTCACACAATACGGTTCAAACACACCTTTCTCTTTTTTAAAAAGATCATACAGAAGGGCTTTATACTTGTGATTGAAATGAGTCATACATGTTGCAGGATCGTTGCGTATTAATTCGGCCTTTCGAAGATCGGATAATCCTCCCGCTTCAGCTTCAGAAATGATGTCATTCGTAAAAAGTTTAATAAGCGTGACCAGTAACTCATTCCATTTTGTTTCGGCAGCGGATAATGTAATGAAGAAGGAACATGGTCCCAGTTGCCGAACCATGGCAATGACTCTTTTCTTTTGTTGTTTCCAATAGGCTGGCGAAGACCTGATATGACTGAAGACAGCAAAACCATCGTCCTTGGCAATTATGTTTTTTATGCTTCCCTGCGTTCTAATATCTCCAGCCGTTAATTTTCCTGAGTCTGTTCCCTTCTTTCGTTGCCGCAAACAAATGTTGTACGCACTCAAAATCTTTTCTATTGAAGATTTTTTAAACATGTAAAACACTTTCTCGGGTTTGGCGGATCGTCGATCGTGATTGCGAAGTTTAGATTTAGCTATGTCGGTGTAGGTAAGTTTCTTCGAGTAGACCATCTCCTCTCCACAGTAAATAGTGGGGAACGAAAGAAACTCGGCGTCAGCGTCCTTTGAAAAAGGGATTGGAATATTTCCTTCACCGGGTGCAAAGTTAATTATTTCACTTGAAGGATCCGGATCAATGTGAAGTAGGGATTCTTCTGCACCAACATGATCTTCTTCAGCATCGTCTTTCGTAGTATCATCGGTAGCATCTGTTTTAAGTAAAAAACGTATCATTTTTATTGAATCATTTAATTAATTTTGAGAATTTTTTATTTACGTTAATACCTCTTATATTCTCATTTTCTTCCCGCGGGTCTTCTTCTATCAGAAAATCAACTTCCTCCGTACCTGTAGAAAGATGTGAATATTGTTCTTGAATGTATTGAGAACAGAATTTACGTAAATGTTTCAACCCATCAACCAGCTTACTTGAGTTCAAATATGTCCAATCTTCTGACATCACTATATTTTCCTTTTTGTATAGGGGAGTATTAAGTAAATAACGCATGGCATTTATCACCTTAAAAGGACTGATTTTATCATGGATCTGATGACCCGTGTAGCACATTTTCCTTTTGAGTTTAAGTTGTATGACTGTTGTTTGATTGAATTCACGAGGCAGTACACGAACACATGTGTCCAAGTTGTTTTGGACATTGACCACGTTTCCTTTTAGTGACCATTGTTTTTCGTACCCACGAAGTCGGATTTGCATAAATGGTAGTCGCGGTGACACCATCCTTTCCTCAAGTCGATTTAATCCCTAAATTCAGAAGTATTACCTCATTAATTTAGTAATAACCAAGTTTTTGCGTTATTTTTGGCTATAATTGATTTACGTAAATACTATACCTGAAGCTCTGGTGGGATCGGCTTGTATTCAAGTCCATTAGCGAGACACATCTTCGGCACTTCTTCATTTTTTGCATTTTTAATATGTAAATTACAGGTACTGCAAAACCTGTGTGGATTCTGCTGAATGCGTAGAACTTTATTGATGAACTCTTCTGATCTCCCTCTAAGTTCCAGAGTTTCCCTGGTAACTTTCACAGTTGAAGATTCGTACAAAGCGGCACCACAGCATGAACAAATGTGTGTTGGGCTTTGCCTGATTTTACGTAAATATTTATCAAACAAGTTGTCATAACTTGAGTTTTCATCGATGTTGCGTTTTTTCTTCGATTGAGCAGATATATCATAGTCTACCTTTCTTTTAACTGGATCATTTCGACGAGCTGCCCTACGGCTTGCATCCGCATTTTTCTCTGGTGTTCGATAAGATTCATCTGTTCTTTTTTTCTCAGTTGACTTTCGTATTGCTTCGTTTAATAAAGTTTTGGTTTGTTCATCTTGACGTGGAGAATGGTACGCCTCACTTCGTCGAACGTTGTCACTTTTCTTGAAAAATGGGTTGATTCTAGCTTTACGAAATCTCTCTGCTCTTTGAGCGTTTTCGTCTTCTCTAAACTCTTTATCTTCACGCTGAAGTTCTAAGGATTCCTTCCTTCGCTGATTATCAGTTTTCGTAAATTCTGAATCCTGACGCTGAATTGCAATTGATCTTTTTCTGCGTTCATTATCTTCACATTGAAACTCTGGATCCAGGCGCTGCATTGCAATTATTTCTTTTCTGCGTTCATTATTCTCACGCTGAAAATCTGGGTCCTGGCGCTGAATTGCAAAGAGTTCCTTTCTACGTTCATTGTCTCTACGCTGAAAGTCTGGATCCTGACGCTGAATCGCAATTTCTTCCTTTCTACGTTCATTATCTTCATGCTGGAATTCTGGATCCTGACGCTGAATACCAATTGCTTCCTTTCTGCGTTCATTATCTTTACGCTGAAACTCCGGATCCTGACGCTTAAACGCAATTTCTTCCTTTCTACGTTCATTATCTTCATGCTGGAATTCTGGATCCTGGCGCTGAATACCAATTGATTCCTTTCTGCGTTCATTATCTTTACGCTGAAACTCCGGATCCTGACGCTGAATCGCAATTGCTTCCTTTCTACGTTCATTATCTTCATGTTGAAATTCTGGATCCTGTCGCTGAATAGCAAAGAGTTCCTTTCTTCGTTGATTGTCTTTGTCACGAAACTCCATGTTTAGACGTTTAATACGAAGGTCAACCGCGCGCTTCTCATTTTCTTTTCTTCGAAACTCTTGATTTTCTCGCTGCTTTTGTTTACGTTTTCTTGCTCCTTCACGCTTTTCTTCGGCTGTTTTTTTGGGAGGCATTATCAACCGGTAATCGTTTACGTAAATTTATACTAGTTAACTTGGGGTTGCTGATTGGAAATTTACAGTGCGTGTACTAATAACCTCTTTCAACTATCAATTTCCAATTGATTAAAGTCCGGAGATTATTAACATAAAATTCTGAACAGTGAATACAGTCCTAATATGGATGATCAGTAAGCTCTTTTTTCACTTCACGTGTTTAAAGAAGACGACGAATTCGCATCAATAAAAACTACCGGAATACAATACAGGCAAAGGGCAGTTCATTTTTTATTCAATGAGTACATTTTGCTATGCTATAAATCATTTACGTTAATACAATGGATTCAAGTTTCGTATGGAGCAATATCTGAAATATGTGCCTACAATTCCTTATATTAGCTGGAGAGCATATGTATAATTATTAACTCTCATTTTACGTTAAAGTTATTGTTAGTCGTTTAAAATTTAAGGGGTTTTAATTGAAAATCAACTTATGAAATTACACTAGTAAAGCAGCATGTCAATACGTAACTCAGAAAATTTTGACTGCTAATTTTAATGAAAAATTGATTGAAAACCGTTACCAGCGTATAATATTATATACTGGAGACAAGTTTTTGTCACAGTCCAACTAATTAATTTTACGGCACCCCTGGTGGTGGTGGACAAAAACTGATTTCAAATTCTTAATGCCCGGGTCAAATGACCCCTAAGAACTGAGTTTCAGCTCTTAACTCACAAGTTCAAGCTTAAAACTTAATTTTGTGCGCCCTCTGGTGGTAGTGGACAAAAAATGATTTCAAATTCTTAATGTTCGGGTAAAATTGCCTCTAAGAACTGAGTTTCAGGTCTTAACTCACAAGTTCAAGCTTAAAACTTAATTTTGCGCGTCCCCTGGTGGTCGTAGACAAAAACTGATTTCAAATTCTGAATGCCCGTGTAAAATTGTCCCTAAGAACTGAGTTTCAGCTCTTAACTCACAAGTTCAAGCTTAAAACTTAATTTTGCGCGTCCCCTGGTGGTCGTAGACAAAAACTGATTTCAAAT
>JAQIXX010004250.1:0-16830 GCA_034700605.1 Willowsia nigromaculata
ATGTAATGTTGGGCTGCGGATGTCCATAATATGTACATTTCATGTAGATAATTTTCCGCATTGGATATCTTTCCATGTATGTATATTCGATTGGCGAGACAACCGGAGGACAAAACATTGTTTCTGAAGTCACCGCAGCCCATGCATTATTAGCAGAATGAACGTCACTGCACACTGCTTGCTGGTAATACGTTGGTGACATTTTTGAATGATTCTTTTGCATGTAGTCCATAAAAAACCGTATGTTGCAATCGCAATTCCATGGATTTTCATGCAACTTAAGCATCAATAAATGATCGTTATTTTCGAATGTCTGCCAACTGATTGTCCTTAATTTGTTATTATTGAGGTACAAAACTTCCAAATTGCTGAGATAATAAAAAGCATAATCAGGTAAATCACTGATTGAGCAGGAACTTAGGTCCAGGAATTCCAATTTGCGTAGATTTGGAAAACTGGCACCAACTGCAAAACTCTTGATGGGGTTATTCTTTATGATAAGTCTTTGTAAGCTATCCAAGCCAGTGAACACACGTGGGTCTAATGTTTCTATAACGTTGAAACTCAGGTCTATCACTTGTATGTTGTTTTTTCCAGCAAGTGCAAATTTTTCAATTGTTTTCACAGTACAGTTTTTTAAATTAAGCAACTTCAAAAACGTTAGACCAGACTCTTTTAAACTGTAATTTTGTATGTTCAGTAACACGTTTCCTTTATCACTTAAATCCAGACTTTGAACTTTTGCTGGATCTTCAATGTTTTGTGGAAATGAATCATATCCTGCACAGGAATACTCATTAAATCCATTTACACTTTTAATAGAACTACATACTCCTGCAGCATTGCTATTCATGCAATGCAGCAATAACAACAAGCACAAAAAGATCATTCTGAGAAGAGATAAGAATAAGTGTTCTCTCGGTGATAAATGAATGTTGAATGAGGAGACAGGAAGACTGAGTGCTTCACAAATACTCACCAATATTTACATTTAAATAACCTTTCCGGACTATTCCCACGGTACATTGAGAAAGTAATCTTTTGACATTGACATGAGGTTATATATGGCCTCATTCAGTAATGAACAGTAGGCATACAGTGAGTGTAGTCACCCCTTACATTTTAACTTATATGCAGGTAATATGCTTAATGTAGTAATAGTATGGACGGAAGATACCGTGAGTGTATTTAAGTAACACGTGCCGTTACGTTTTCATTTATCTTCTTCTGTATTTTTCTATTTTTGGGGACATTAGTATCGTGGGATTCTTTGACATCTGGTTTGTGATGGATTTTATGACGACAGTGGGAAAATCATTAAGAAGAATAAGAATGTATTGTTAAAAGTTCTAAGAAGTCTGGTTCCGTTTCTTCTCATAACAAGGCTAATAATCCCTTAGTATTGCTGGCTCCTTAATTGCTTTTGCGCAGCTGCATCATGTCTTGCTTTTGAAAGGCATTAAGAGACACGGCATGAAAAATGTCTGACACCTGCTAAGGAACGAGGAATTATTATCCCTTACTCTTAAATTTCAGTACCCAAATTCCTTTTCCAAGGGTTCCAGTACATACCTTTGCATTGCATGTTATAGCCGCAAAGGATTCTGTTAAAGCTATTAAAGACCAGTTATATGATAGTATCAATGCAAAATATGCACATGGTTTTGGGATTTGCTTCGTTGACTGATTATAAAGGTGCATTGCTGTGGAAAAGCTGACTGCTGCTTTAAATGTTAATGCTACTCTTCACATTGTAAGAAGATGTGTGATTGCACTTAATGAAATATTTTCGTCAATATATTAATTTATATGTTTGTTTTAATTCATGCGAATGCATTACAAAAAACAATGGCACTTATCATTTGTCGGTAGTACGTATATAACATGCTATCATACGGTCAAATTTTATAGATATTGGCAGAGACACTCCATAGCCGCTAGTATATCTCCGTATTTCCGAGAGAGATCCAACTTTCTCCATTCGTCAACCCGTAAATTAACCTCCGCGTCTTCCATGTCGTCAAGACTAAATCGCACAATACAATTAGCAATACAAAAAATAATTGTAGATTTCCCGGTTATCACGTTCCATAAAGTTTAAGTTAATAAAGTTTTTTCTCTGTATTTCGAAAAAAATATAGACCCGTTTAAATTAGGGATTTCAATTTTTTGCAGGGCATCAAGGGCTTCAGCACCATCCAAGTCATCTCTTACCTTTCGCAATGACGGGAACAAAGGTCCGAAGGAATCAAAAAACCTGATGAAACATTCTTGACTCCTATTTGCTTTTGCCGAGAATTGCTTGAGTGCTGCGCGTAATTGTACAAAGTCATCGTCAATCTTGCGAAAAGCTTCACGTGTTCTAACATTTTGCTGAAGGCGTTTACGAAGTGTTGTAGCACTTAAGTAAATTTTTTGCTTTTCATACACTTTGAGAACCTATACGGTAAAAGAAAACTCAATTTATTATATAGGAAATTGCAATCCGGGAAAACACTAAATTCCAAATTCAATCCAAAAGATTTTAACTTACTTCATCAACTAGTGAATTAAGTATATGATACTCTGGAATTGTTCTCTTCATCCAAATCACTTCACCTTCATTCTTCTTCGTTTCAATCCGTATGATCAATTTACTTTTCATTTCCATGAATTTGGAATCCTCTGTGGAGATATTTGAACTGGCCATCTCCTTTAACTTTTAGCAATAATAAACACAAAATGAAATATTTTTTTACTCCCCTCTAAATACAAATATAAGAAGGCAACTAGTTGCGGAGAAGTCAAAAAACGTTATGAGCTTTTCATTCTCTCAACCTGTCTCTCTCACAAAATGCCACAGTGCTCTACAGCTTTGGACTTAATAGCGAACAACATTTGAATGCGAGGACACTCCCTTTTTCCTTTAAACTGAAATTTTGGGTAGTTTGCAGGAGAACAGCAGAAGCATTGTTGATAGGCTTTAGTGAAATGTGAAAATGCATTCATAATAAAACACACTTCTAGTCTAGCATATTATAACCAATACTAGGAATCAGATCTCATGAGATCAATATACATATGCAATATGCTTCTTCCACTTGCATTTTTCAATTTTTCACCATTGATATCTCCTTTTTCACAAATAGATGCATCACATTTTCATCGTCAGCCCTCCGTACGGATTTGCTGTGGCAAATATGACTAAAATGTAGACCCATAAACGATAAAGCCATAAAATGACAAAAATACATAAGTTTTATATGCAGTAAGCAAGAGTTTTGGGACCCTGACCCTTCTGGTTTCAGACTCTCTTTGTTTAAGCGTGACAGCCACAATGTCTGTTCCGTGACGACCACAATACCTATATGCGTGAGTACCGCATTCTAGCACCTCATTGGCTATTGTTTTACTTCCCTAATTTCAGAATTATACTCTTTGTATTTGCCAGGTAATAACACAACATTATGTACACTGCATTTCAAAAGTATATTAGAAACTTTTATGTCAATGATGAAAAGAATAATCTACTGTATAATAATTGCACAAAATGTTAATATTTTACTTACAGCCGTAAAGACTTTCGTGATTGCATGAAATCATGCTTATTCCACTGTCATAGTTTAGACATTTAGATATTTGGAGAAACATTGTGCATTTTTATAATAATTAATGACAAATGGCTATCAAAATATTTTCTTGTTTGACTGGTGGGTTTAAACGAGATTAAGCTGTCAACAACCTCTCGATAAGGTGTGTTGCTAAGGCAGAGTTCCAGCGTAGATAAGCCAAAGCCATCATCTGTTAATGATCCATTCCTAGTGACTCATGTTACAATCAGAAGTTGATTTTACTAACCATGATGAATTACTGCCACCAGTTTTACTTCATTAGTACATTACTCATACTTAAATAATATTATCAATGAATGGATGAAGTTGACATGAAACAATATTTAATTACTGAACACATAAGGCAAGTTCTAGCTGCACTCCATGTGTCCGAAAATAAACTGAAATGCAGATATTTAACCTTGGTCTCGATTAACAATAACAGAAGTGCAGAAAAGCACAAAACTTTTGCAAGCAGAAATCAGCACCAGATACAACCCTGCTAAGAATGGTTAAAACTGTCAGCAAGGCTCACACTTAAGACGCTTCCGGTAATAAGTAGGTTACATAACAGCAATTGCTGATGTTACTCGATATTATTCATGGTGTTAGAAAATTTTTAGGTGGGTTGACTCCTGAGAGATATTATTTATCGATTGCTATTCAGCAATTTCATCCATGTTACGAGAATGATCAATCGAATGCACTTATATTCTTCATGCATGATGATGCCTAAAAAGAAATGTTATAAAGCTGTACTTCAATTTATAATTGATCATCATATTACCGAATCTGCCATGCTTATTTTATTTATCAGTAAAATCATTGTTTAATGAAAACAACAACAGAATGTAATTGCATTGCGTTAAACACATGAAGACTTTTCACGCAGTGATGCAAACTACTGTCTTTACGACAACAATTTGAAGGTAGTCGATTTCATATGTTATGCAGACCGGAAATAGATTTTGCAACGTATAATATAGTGGCTAGAATGGGACTAAAAACTGTTAATGAATTGTTACCATGTAAACATTACGTGTATTTTTATTACCAATAGCATCTTACATATTATATTTGCATTTCAATAGTTGTAGCAAACGAAAAGTTCCAGCAATAGTTGAATCTCTCGGCTAAACAGTGCATTCTACTTTAATATAAAACTCCTTGTCTTTATCTAATGAAGTTAGCTAACTACTTATCATTTTAAATATTTTTTCATGATAAAATATCAGTTCATAAATGTTACAAGCGTGCAAAAGACAAATTATCTCATTACCTTTCACATTTATTAAACTCAACAAAGGATTCTCCAAGTTTGACAACACAAACTGTGCAATTGTACTTCCTGTATTTATTCATGTATTTTTGTCTGAGTTAGATTATATTTCGTTCATTTTGTAGTCAACCGTTTACGGTAAGTTGCTGCAAATGAAATGACTAAGAATAAAGTTGCTTATTTGAGTACTGCATTTTGATGAACACAGTTTATGTTAAGGCGAAATATCATATTTTTTATTGTTTCGATTTGACTCATGAAGACAAAAAGAAACAATCTGATGTTTAAATATTGGAAGTGCTAAGGTTTCAGTCACCTCTTCCTAACTAGATTTTTGTTACTTTAGTTAACATATTATTAGGTGCAATGTAATGAAATTATATATACAAAGTCTTAAAACAATAGCAGTTAATAGTAGTGGAAAACCATGTCATTATAATGTCACTGAATTTCATTGGTATGTTTTAACCTTCTTTCCCATCTCGAAAACATAAATCTAACTGCTAATAATTTGTCCAAATATTGGTATTAAGCTTAATAGCTTCCAAGAGTTAAGGTTATTAACACGATATCTTGTCAAAATATAATTTACCTAAACGTTATGGTTCAAAATTAGCATAAATGTATAAACGTTTAAAGATACTTTAAATCTTGTATTCCTTTATTTTGAATGGATTTGTATTTGGCTGGACGAGATTTGCATCCGTTTCTTAAAGGTTACTTCGCACTTTAATCTTGTCTTTAGGTTAGCCCTATGTTAAATATACCTCACAGTACAATTTAATTATCGCATTTTTAATAAATACTCAACTCTGAGTGGTTTGTGGAAAATTGATTTTTAGCGTATACACATTTATTTCATCATGAGCATAATATTTCTGCAGGAATCAGCATCATGTTCAAGATAACTTATGGTGAGAAAAATTTAAAGTGTTTATTGCAAAAAAAAAATGTTAGCTAATTGCTTTAATAGGCGTGGCAATAAACCTTACTGCAATTTCAAAACTTGAAATTCTCAAATTTTCACCCTTCATTGGAAATTAACGCTCACATGAAGGATCTTCTCAAATAGTCATTATCAGAGAAATATGAAATATGCACAAATAGGACAAAAATGACAAATGAAGTATTAAAGAATATGGCAATTCCTAAAGTCTCTTTCTCTGGTCATTATCTAGTTCCCATTGCAAACTAGTTCTTTCAGCAATGAATTCAACGCATCAAAATATTTCAGACATTATTCACGTCGCATGTGCCGTTGATCTGATACCTGTGGCTACCCACTTCTCTTATTTAACGTATTTTGGCTGTTATTAGTTTATTCGATATCGGTATATTAACACAGTGGAGTCTATTTATAATTGCCTTCGTTATAATGGCACCTCGTTATAATTGCTGGTTTTTCTGCGACCATTTGCTATATAAAGACATGTTAAATGCCTCTCTATAATTGCATTTCTCTATAGTTGCCGCCGTTTGCATTCCCGTTGGGGTGCAATTATAAAGAGACTCCACTGTACTTATTTTTGTGCTATATTGATATTCCTAATTCTTCTTCATACAGATCTGTTTGGCTTTGCTCAGGTGATAAATGCGAAACAAACTATTAGCGTCATTTTAATTTCGTTTCCCTCTATCTCTTATTTTGTCTGTGATTAAGACATTGACAATTAATGATTGGTTTCACTAGTACTTTTAACAAAAATGTATAGACTACGTTTGGACTATCATTTTGTCCTTTAGTTGGCCCTATTCGAACGGAACAATAATACGCTTTTATTTTGATATGAATTTTAAATTTTTTACATCATATAGCCTCACAAGCGCTTGTCATAAACAATAGTGTGATAGAGAAACTGTTTTCATTATCATCGCGCTTGACATGTGAGTGGCTTACGGAAAATTGATTTTTAACGTTATATATATTTATTTAATGATGACCATGATCTTATTGCAGGATTCAGCATCATGTACAAGACTGTCAGCAGTTACGCTTTAAATCAAATCTTAACATTGAATAAAGTATTGGTACTATTTGGACAAGTGTGTGGAAGTTTTTTCCATAAAAGAATAAATGCATTATGAGAACAGCATTATGCTTATAGAGAAAAGAACTACGTGAATACCTCTAAAGTATTAATATCTTTAAAAGCCTTGACACAGTCATTTCTATGTATGTATGTTCTATTTCAACGAAAACACACCTTAATTTTACATGAATTTTACACAAACTATTTATGTGTTTCTGCCTTGCAAATCATTCATTGGAATCTCTCGTTCAGATGCACGCTTCCAAAACGGTTATATAAGTTTCTGCACATTGTTTCAGGAGGAAATTTCGTGAAATTCCGGATGTTTCGCACTAATGTAATGTATTTATTGCTATCGGGAAACTGCAGCTAAATTGCTTCACATGCAAAGACGCAAGCGACAAAACCTACCGAGAGGCAAAACCTATTGTTATTGAATATTGAAAATAAGTAGAGTGTGCTGAATGCAACTACTTTCCATTTAAACAACATTTGCATTTACAAATATTTCATCATCTAGGGAATTATAAGTAGAACTCATCATTTTTAAGATTTGGAATTTGCATCTAGTTATAATATGCATAGTAAATTGTACTTATAACTGCGGCTGAAGCGATGAAAACTTCATCTTGATTCCAAATAACCCATTTATTTTGTCAACGTATTTTGGATGGTAGTTATATTAGAAAATGATGCCAATATAGTCACGATTTACATAAGTGTTACCTTGTACATACCTTATGAAAATATGTATGCATATGGCTCCCTACCATCATTATGAATGAATGCGGCAGATCCCTTACAAAATACTTTATTATTAACAAAAGACTTCACATATTTCATTGTCAATTGTGATTCTTTCAAATAAATTATTCTTAATAATAAGTCTTGTTTACCCAACCCAACTGAAGTGAATCTACTTGAAGTATAAAAACACTGTATTAGAAGCACAATTAACTGCATGTATATTAACCTAAATACAACTGACAAAGGGTTATTTGTATCATACAAATAACCCTTGAAGTGGTTTCTCTAGTATTAATAGATAGATTGTCTGGTACTATTGTGCTTTGTTTTTTCTCCATTCACCACTTGGAATACAGATGGATAACATTTTTCACGTGTCTGGGTATAAAAACGGATGGTATAGTCCTCGTAAGAATATCATTCTTCCTTCAGTCTTACACTCGGCAACTGGCTGGCCGGGATAAAATGTAAGTACTTTTGATAAATTACTTAGCACATTCTTTTCATTTGATTTATCTTGAGGTGCGAATGTGAGTTTTTAACTGCCTTCAATTCTAATCAATCACTACCTTATTATTTTTGCAGCCCGCCATGCATCGAGTTGCGGAGGATTACTGTTGGACCAGAAGACGGGAGGCCAAATATCGGCGTTTTACCCACCTAACCAGAGACTACAGCCATAGAGAGTCATTTTTAGACGATTTGTTTAACAGGTTTTGCGTTTATATATCAATGACAATGTAGTTCATGATAGAGATAAAGGATATTTATATTTTTAAAACAAATTGTTTGGTGCAATTTGAGAATGTTTTCCTTTTATCCCATTGCTCAGTTCAATATTTTATTTTTCGGGTGTCGCAATATTATTTGACGAATAACGTGATAAAGTTTTTTGTGATACGTATTATTTTCAAAAATATGAAGCAGATTCTTTGATCTAGATGAATAAGATATACAGTTAGTTGTTTGCCTAATATGTGAGACTCCATACGCACATTGCTTTATTTCGGATCTTTGAAAACAAATTCGACCTGTTCAACAGGTGCAAACAGTGTATACAGAATTCCTTGTGCTTTATATATGCACTGAAACTTTGGATAAAAAATTTTGTAAAAGAAACTCATGTGATTAGTACAAATTAATGTCTTCTACTCGTGCGTAATTCAGAAAAATTATCTCATGCATAAATATTGGAATAGTGCTTAAGTTTCAGTCAACAGAAAGATTATTATGAAAATGCCTTTGTGCCTAGACAATGCGCTAACCTTTTCCCAACTCCCAAAGTTAGTTGTTTCAAAATTATTTGATACAATACAATTTTGTACTGAATACACAATGGATTCCTTTATGCAAACTCTTACAAAGAATGATCTTATTGAGAAAAGGTGCTATTACGTTTTGTTTTCCTCATTCACTTGTATTTTCACACTCCGAATATATAAACGAACAGTCTTCTCCTTGTTAGACTATCGTTCTTGATTCAGTCTTACATCCGGTAACTAGCTGGCCGGGGTAAAATGTAAGTACTTTTGATAAATTACCTAGCACATTCTTTCCATTTGATTTATTTTGAAGTGCAAATGTGATTTTTGAACTACCTTCAATTCTAATCAATCACTACCTTATTATTTTTGCAGCCCGCCATGCATCGAGTTGCGGAGGATTACTGTTGGACCAGAAGACGGGAGGCCAAACATCGGCCTTTTACCCACCTAACCAGACATCACAGCAATTGAGAGACATTTTTAGACGATAAGTTTAACAAGTTTAGCGTTTATTTATCGATGACAATGTAGTTCATGATAGAGATAAGGCATATTTATATTTTTAAAACAAATTGTTTGGTGCAATATGAGAATTACCTGAGATTCCATAGCTAAACTCACTAATATATTTTCGGGTGTCGCAATATTATTTGATGAACAACGTGATAAAGTTTTTTGTGATACGTATTATTTAAAAAATATGAAGCAGATACTTTGAACTAGATGTAATAGGATATACAATGTTACATTACATAGCATTGCTGGTAGTATTAGTTGTTTGCCTAATATGTGAGACTTCATACGATAGACACAAATATTCGAAATAATCAAATCAATGTAAACTGGCATGATAATGTAAATCATTTGTTTACAACGGTTAATATAAAATGCTACTGACCAAATAAATATACTATTTATTTATGATTACATCTTCCGGCTTTAATTCATATTAATACGTATCATATCTCAATCTCCTTTAGCAACCATTCATATTATTCAGATTTCAAAACTAATGAAATTACGTATGTTTTTTACTGCCTTTCTTTAATCTTTATAGTGCATAAAATCCTTAGCTGCAAGATCTTTGTTTGTTGTCATTCAAATCAGAAGCAGTCTTACACATTCGCTTTTGAAAAAGCATTTATATATGCGCATTTTTGATCTTTCAAAACAATATCAGTTCGTCAGTGTTGCTCTGAAAAAGCTTACGCCAAATAGTGTGCACAAACATTTGTTAAAAAATCAATCCATAAAGGTTACATCTATCATAATGAAATTCCGCATCAAATATCTCAGATATGCAAAGTACATATTACATCTTCGTTCATCGGTTAATTGGTAAGGTTTGCAGCATAAATAACATGCACAAAATCTTCAAACATAGGGAACAGAATGGCTTAAATCATTGTTTTGTGTCTATTGTTTTTGGTATGAAAAGGGCTTTGTGTGGATTTTCGCTATAACACTAGCTAAGCCGTCTGACAAACAGCTAGTTCTCAGATACAATTATTTGGGTATAATGATGCAGACAATAAAAGCTGGAAATTTACCACTTTTCAAGGAAAGACGAATCTTATATGCAATACACAATGGAATCTTTTATTGAAGGTTTTAGAAACATTTTGTTAATAATGAGTGGTGCTATTATGCTTTGTTTTTTCCATTCACTACTCTCATGACAAAAGGTTCATTGAAATATACCAATAAAAGTCTGATGGAGACGTAACCACATTTATACATTATTTAGTATATTTACGCAAAGTTACGGAGTAACCGTGAGTTTTACTCAACACTTTTGCAATTATACCGATCTTAATAAACTGTTGCCTTTTTCTGATAGTAGTATACCATGCGGCAACGAGCCAGCTACAGAGGAAGGCTCGTGGTTGGGACCAGAAGTCTATTTATTTTGTCTTAATGTTCCAAGTAATTTACGATTCCCCTAATGTGACATTGTAATACTAGTTCTATTCAGCAAATTAATTACATTTGAGTTTCTGCGGGATTTCTTGTCATACTAAAGGTATTTAAAACTAGATGTGATAAGGTATATCGTGTTTGGTAATTTGGACTGTTATTAATAATATAATTATTGGTTCCAAATGTATATCGTCGGTTTATATTTAAAATGAAAATAAATGTGCTAATTGCTTTATTTTTTATCTTTGAAAACTAATTCTATGTGTCAGTGTTGACACCAGAGGAAATAATTGCTCGTTTTACAGACCCTGTGAATTACCTGTGCATGACAAACATTGTAGCAAACTAAAAAATTTAGGCTATACAACGAATTCTACATCACTTTAATATATAATGCAGGTAAGTATAATCTTACTTCTACTCGTGCAAAATTGAGAGAGATTGTCTCACGCATAAATATTAGAAAAGTGCTTAAGTTTCAGTCAGCAGAGAGATCATTATGAAAATGCCTTTGTGCCTACACAATGCGCTAACCTTTTTCCAACTCGCAAACAGTTAGTTGTTTCATGATTATTTGATACAATACAATTTTGTACTGAATACACAATGAATTGCTTTATGCAAACTCTTACAAACAATGTTCTCATTGAGGAAAGATGCTATTGTGTTTTGTTTTCCCCATTCACTTCTCTCAGGATTTTTTTTCAATGGCATACGGATGTATGGTACTCTTACAGTCTGAGTTTCAGTCTTACATGTAGTAACTAGCTGGAAATATTTCCAGCAAGAGGAACCACATTCAAATGTAAGGAGTTTTGATAAATGACTTAGCACATTCTCTCCATTATATTTATTTTTAGGTGATGCTTTTTATCATTGACAATGTATTTCATGATAATGATTAAGGACATCTCTCTATTAAATTTATATCAAAATTTTATGAGTCGTCCCCATAACAGTTGTATATGCTTCCGTAGGATGCAAATTATAGTCTTATAATTTACTCATATACTTTCCATCAAATATTCAATACTTCATTTTGTTTAAATAATTTTCATGGCAGCTTTTCTGAATAAAATGTAGGGCAAAATTTAACAGAAACGAGAAAATAGGGCATAGTCATTATTTTGTATTTCTGCTCGCATATTAGCCAAAGTCAATGAATTTCATGAGTATATTTCAAACTGCTTTCCCATCACGAAAATATTAATCTACTTGCTAGTAATTGCACCAAATATTGATAATAAACTTTGCAGCTTTCAAGTGATGCGTTTGATAAGTATAATCTGCACAAAAACATGGTTACCAGTTAGATAATTCAATCAATTAAATATTTTGGGTATTCAGAGAAAAATGTAGGTACTAGTGTACTGGTAACAAATTCTTTGTAAAAAATTGTCCAACTAACGCATTTGGGAATCTCATGATAATATTTTATTTACTACGCACAGTTTTAAAAGATTAGTGTGGCTTTATAAATATAAGAAGATAACATAGGAAAATTGTAATGATACTCCATAAAGGTTATTGCTTTGTTAACGCACCACAAACACAGTTGGGTGCAACATAAATAAGAGTAGTTATTGAAGTTTTCATGAAGAATATCTAACTTTACTGTAGTATCTGTCCGGAAAGATAACAAAACGTCACTCAAAAACGGAACCTTATTTTTAAATTTTGAAGTGCGGAGATTTCTTCATGAACATAATGCATTTCCCCTCTCACACTAACAATGACCAAATATTGAAAGTATTGATTGGAAAATAAATGGTAGGCCGATCCTCTAAAAACTTGTGAAAAGATTACTGTGTGGAAAATTAGAAATATGATACTATATGAAAAAACTACTGCTACTTGGAGTATACTTAATAAGTCAAGAAATTTACATGTTCTCAAAATGGTCCTGGAGACATTTATCAATGACATTGTAACAGATGATAGTAATGAAAGATACATTAAGGCTTGTTGTGTGCAGACGCAAACCTTGGAATTAATCAAATCAATAAAACTGACAATAATTTAAATCAATACTATACAACGTGCAATAATAAATGCAGAATTCATTTTTACAGAAAATTCATGTTACTACGTATCATCGTCTAACGCTCTTAATCTTGAAATCATTCATCGAATACACGCTTTTATTGAATGCATCAAGTGTGCATCCGTAAAATAAATTAACAACATTATATATCCGTTCATTATCATTTGTCAACCACAGAGACATCTGAATCACTTCTTTCATTACCTGCATGATTGAACTATTTATTACTATGGTAACATTGTGCGGTGGTAATTTTACATAATAAAAGAAAGTGGATCAAGTAGTGAATAAGAGATTTTTTCGTCAGTCTAATACGATCTTGTTAAGTAGGATCTTTATGTAAGAAAAGAGGTTTTCGCTTCTACATTGCCTGTATAAACGAATTCGGGTTGTCAGTTTTAACAAGAAAAAGCTTACACCAAGGTAATTTCTGTAAGAAGCTTTATCTAAAAACCTAATACAAACATTGGGAATACAAAGATATTTTATTTTATATTGTGTCATTTTAACTGTGTCAGATTATAATATATGGGCTATGAAGAAAGATGTACTCCTTTTAAGTTTTCCCTTCCATCCCCAACATCAGGTAGAGCTAACCATGTAGAATGCACGTGTTTACCTTTCTAAAACTTTCAAACTGCTAATTGTCTCGTAAGATTTGAAAAATTTACACAATCTCTAATCTCATGACACATTTCTCGTTGGAATAAAAATGCAAGGCATTTATCAGATCTCAGGGTATAAAAGCGGATAGTGTAGTCCTTATTATGATATTTGTCTTACATCCCGGAAGAACTGATCCAAGCCAGGTCCTCCAATTACAATTATTGGCGAATTTATATCTTTGCTAGAACTTTGATAATAACCAGAGCATACATTCTTATTTAAAAAATTACGTGATACTTAAGGAAATATAAGCAGATTATATAAGATAAGATTATGCTATAATTTTGTGATCTTTTGATTACAGTTTGTTGTTAATTTTGGACTGTTATAAAAGTGTATAATTTTCAGTGTGCAGACTCACATTTCACAATGTAAACCATCTGTTTATGCTTAAAATAAAATGCTATTCACCAAGAAAACTTATAATTTGGTACGAATTATTCATACACTGCTTATCAAGCTCACTCGTATTTATGCATATTATCGAAGGAGGAGTTAACTCTTCTATTAGTCAATTTGTATATTTCACGCTTATAGCTAAAATTTGCATGCATAAAACTGTGATTAAACTTATTAGCTGTGACAAACTTTTAATCTCCTGTCGTATAGTCGACAGACCAGTGCAAAGTATCGTTTGATTATTCAAGCAATTTCCCCTTGCATTAGAAAGTCATTGTCTCCATGGCAGCTTTTATTTTCAAGCTCTGAAGGGAAAAAATAAGCTGGGAGCATACCATCAGCTATAGTTTTTCCTCCAGAAAAGTGAAAGAGGTATTTTGTGTATTTCATAGGGAGAGAGCAAGTGTAAGTTTAAGTTAGTCAGTGCGAAAAAAAACTGATACCTCAAGTGGCTTCCAGCTCACTGTTGCAAACTTGCTCTCGCACGATAGGCAAAAGGAAGAAAAAATCATCTCTCTACTATATAGATATTTATATGAGGAGTTTTGTTTGTAAAATAAACATACTTTCCCTCAGCATCATCAACATCTTTACAAGAAGAAAATTTGAAACAAAACAATAACATGAGTCTTTTGCGGTCGTGCACCTAGTAAAGAAGAAAAATAATACAGAGGAAAGAAAAAACTAACACAAGCCAAGTCACGACTACCTTAATTCTGTGTATTCTATTAAAAGTTTATTTCTTGACAGTGAAAGCTTATGGTTGGCAGGTGAATGAAAGTAGAGAGAAAGTGCAGTGTTTCCATTGATTATTTTTTCTACTCGTTTTCATTGTTTTTTCTACTACTGTTATTAAAATAGTGAGAGAAAATAAATAAACAAACAAACTGTGTATGAATCAACCTTCTGCTCTCTCCGAAAATGAGCACAAATTCTGGGAAAAGCCTGCCTAACATTTTAAACTTGTGACTTATCTAGTTGCTCTGCAGCACTGGTGGAACTGGAAATGAACAGAAAATAAATAATTACTATCAACACCTTAATTATGTTCTCCAATAAAAAGTGAATACACTAAAAATTCACTCCTCTCTAGCAAACTGTGTTGTATATTTTGTGTGTATGCGTGATGATATGTAAAAGAGAAAGTGGAATTTACCAAGTATTCATCCTTTTTAAATAATAAATAACCCACACGAAAAGATCTCTAAACTTTAAGGAGATCAGACATTCAGATAGACACAAACACACAGGGATTAAGAAAAAACAGAGATCCAGAAGAAGACAGAAAGCACCAAGAAAACTTGAGGATCCTCTCGGCTGCTCCCACTGTTCCATCGCCATTCATTTGTTATTCTGTTTAATTTATACGCGATGGAGATGAAGGTTTAGCTTTGCTGTTTCGCATTGTGACATTTAAATCTCTGTCAGCTATGCTCTAAAAATACAAAAACAAGAGGAGGAAGGAGAGAGCTGCAAATCTTTCACGAAAAACGTAGAGGAAAAGGACAAAAGTTTCTGACTGATACCCACGTCTGGTCATTGGCCATTGCACTTATTTCTGTGCATGTTTCTTTATATTTTGAATAGGAAAAGGAAGATAGAGATGAATTGTAATGGCAGGTTTTTGGCACATGAAACACTTTTAAAAGACACACATACGTATAGACGTAGATAATCAGTATGTTGAAGTGAATTAAATTTTTTGCTTTCGTGTGATTCTGAGGATTGAGTAGTTTGCTTATTTCGGGTAAGAAGGGGATATGTAAATGTGCTGATACTTAGTGAATGGTGCTGTGGTGAGTCGCGGTGTATCAGGAGAAAAAAAGGGTAGAATCGTCAGTGGTAAAATTGTTTCAAAACTTTTTAATTTTTATAACGCATGCAGTCCCAGCCAGCCATGCAAAATCGCAATAAAAAAGTATAAACCGTAAAAATACAATCCATTTCTACAGTTAAGATTGGAGCGGCAGGTGAGCACTGCCCGATTCATCTCAGCTTTTCGGGGAAATAACGAACGAACACAAACATTTATTGATTGATTACTTTAGCCAATTTTTGAAGAGCTTTTCTACGTATCTCGATCAGAATCCAGATCTTTTCTTATTTCATCTTCCCATCACACATTTCTGTCATAATAGTAAAAAAGAGTCAGAGAACCACCCACAAAATTGAGAGAAAGATGGTTAGTTAGTTAAGAGAAAGGGTTTCACATCTCTGACATGATATTACGTTTACGAAACACATTATACGTCAAATAAACGCTTGTAAAGAAAATTGCGAGTTTTTATGTTGGCGAGAAAAACAACTAATATATTATTATTATGAAACCTTTTACAGTGATATTACGTAATAAACCGATAATATATCTATCTACATGTCTATATATGGTATATAAAACTAAAATTCAATTTCTCCATTGTATTCTTTTCACCGGGGGTTTGACACTTTCTCTTGCGATTGTGATAGCCCTTTTCGTAGCTGAGAGGATTGAGCAAGTGTCAGAGTTGCGGTGGTGATGTTGGCGGCGTTGTTGATGCCACACTCTTGTTGTAACATCAAACCCACTTTCTACTCCGGGAGAGAGAGTGACACGGACAACAAGAAAAAATATATTTAAAGGACAATAGAAAACAGTAAAAAGATTCAGAAAGTTGCAACAGATCCCTGAAACGAGAAACACCATACTTTTTACTTTGGGATCATGACAATGATGGTGAA
Organism: Willowsia nigromaculata; assembly: GCA_034700605.1. Taxonomy (NCBI): domain Eukaryota; kingdom Metazoa; phylum Arthropoda; class Collembola; order Entomobryomorpha; family Entomobryidae; genus Willowsia; species Willowsia nigromaculata. Next base: position 16,659 of record JAQIXX010004250.1, read on the forward strand.
AGAGTTGAGAGGACAAATAGTGCAAGTTTACCAGAAGCTCTGTTCTGGGATATGGTTGGGTTTTTAAACGAGAGCCGATGTGTGTCCTAGCGCTGTCAATCCTGGCAGCGCAGTATGACAGTAAAAAAGAGAAGAAAAAGTTAGTTAACATTTTGCAGACTTTTCTTTGTGT
>JAQIXX010004251.1:0-16827 GCA_034700605.1 Willowsia nigromaculata
CCGATAACCGATTGGGCGCAGAAGTTGTTGCCGAGATAGTCAAAGCCACCGACCGGTTCCTCGATATCCATTTCCATCCACAATATCCTTATAGATGCACTTGCCCACACCAGTGTCCTTCGATGTGAGGTTCACGCAATCCCACGAATGCAATTCTTATATTCTTTGGAGTCTTCTGTTTTACTGCACTCCACAAATTAGACCTCGATGGCGTCAAGTTGAAAATGAATTGCAATTTTTTGTAAATTTTGAATGGAAAAAAGTATTGGGAAGATGTCACTGTTAGTCCAATTGATTGCTGGAGATTTATAATAAAATCTTTAACTTTTTGATATGGATGGTTACCAGGTTGGATTATCTTGACTGGAATTCAACGGAAAAGTCGGTAAAAATGACATAGTAGGAGTAGGGATATATGAGGGGCGCTGAAGATGTGTTTAATTAACTTACAAGCAATACTCCATGATATGGTGATTTATAGCTTAATTAATGTAAAATTAAAGACCAAACTTCTTTTAAAAGTACATTGACTTTATAACACAGACAGGGAATAAATAAAACAGATGCTCTGCATATTTTCTTATGGATAGTTTTCATTGAAAGGTTATTGATTTTGCATTATACGAAACTAATTTCAACGGTAAATCCATAAAGTTTGTGTAATTTCAAGTAATTTGACACATAATTAGTTTACATTGAAATAGTAATTTATTAATAAACAAGATACCATTTTTCAAAGAGAACACTAACAGCAACATTTAGTAATGTTCTCTAACAAACAATTGATCCATTTCCGAAATTCTTGATAAGATCTGATTTGCCGAGCCACATAAAAATTAGTATTTTCCTAATAAAATCACCTAAATAAATTTTTCAAATCTCATATCGTCACGTAAATCAAATATGTACATTTTCCTACTTCATAGGATGATTATAAACATAGTCTTTTAAACTTACAAAATCGTACATACTTCGTAAGCCTAACTATTAATTTTACATGAGATAAACTAACACCTTATTTACATCTCTATCTATAGCAATACGGAGTAAGAAAGAAAACTATCAGCTTTAAATGTCACCAACCCTACAGAATATTATGTCATACATTTCACATTTACGTCATTATTTTTCTTGCCTTCTAATAATATTTATACCTACCCTACTAAATATAATTATTTTTATATCCCATCTGGTAAAAAATCCTATTTCGTTTTTTAAAACGACCTATTTCAGGAAAACAGTTTATGTAAGCTTTTTAATTCGTAGGTCAACTTGTTTTTCTAAGCTTTTTAATTTGTAGGTCAACTTGTTTTTGTGAAAAACGTCATTAGGGACAACTAGTTGTCTTCTATTGCTTGATTAAAATTGACACAACAGTTGTTTTGAAAACGAGAGAAGACACACGTCTTCTTTGATTTTAAAGAAAAGCCCTGAATTATTTTTCCATGCAGGTTTATAAATACAATACTTATTACACCAAATAGTTACCTGAATTAAAATTTCTGAAAATGATAAGCAAAGCGCATATACGCAGCATGAAAATCCAACAGTAAATGTTTTCCTTCATGTATCCATTACCAATGCGATGGAATATAGACACGAAACATCATTATTTGTGCTCCACTATCACAGAAAGGGAACAAAATCACTTTAAACTTTCGATTACAGCTTTAAGTATCACCCTTCTGACATGCATCTTTGACATGGCATATTACGGAGTGATAAAATCAAATCCACTGTACACGCGTGTAAATTTCCTTGCAAACTTTGGTGTTGACTCAATGATTGCACTCGTTTTGTGTCTTTTGTTTCTGGTGACCAAATATTTTGAACAAACTGTACATACTTTTCATGAGTTGTTGAGCCTCAAAAAACATGTACTACATTATTTGATAAAACAATGTCGACCCGGATGTAAGCCAAAAGATGTTGGGACCATCACAATAAGGTCATCTAAAGCCGGGTATTTTCTCGTAATTAGGTCGGGATTTATTCCATTTAATACCATTGCCGTAGCATTTTCCTGCGTGATTGCCGAGTTTGATCCATTTTTCTGGGTTTTTGAACTGTTTCTTCCCCATCCCACAATGCGCTCTAGGATAACTATTCTGTGCTCCTATATTACTCGTCAAATTTTAATGACATTGCCTACTTTAGAAATCTGCAGATTTGGGTTTGAAATACTGTTTAATTTTGTGGTTTTTATGGAGGCATGTATAAACGTGCCAAAGTTCCTTTCGAAAGTGGTAGTCCAAAAAGTGTGTCTTAGTTATTACAGACAACTTGAAATTATAATCCGAGGAATTTGTACACTCTCAACTTATTGCATATACATTGGCTTGGTGGAACTGTTTTGGTTCCAAGTTGCATACTCATGGATTATTGTAAGAGGATTTGGGAAAATTGCCACATTTATTTATATCCCAATACTTCTCACACTTCTAGGTATTATTATTTGTCATTCGTTTGTAGTTTTTGTACTTGAGTTGCTACACATGACATGCATAAAGACTTTGACGCTACAAAATGTCCTGGGTGAATGAACGTAGAAGAAAAGAGAGAACTTTGTCAATTAAATCATGTTATAAAGAGCTCAAATCGAAGGAAGCTTTATGTTGGCATTATGGCCCATTCATGAAAATTGATACGAAGTTTGCTAAAGAGTATTTGGATTTACTTTTAACACGGATTTGTGACACTATTTTAATTTTCGATTACTAACTAAGGTTGCAGTACGCATTTGTTCCTTTGTTCGTAAAGTTCCTATGGTAACGCATCATGGGTTATAAAAGCACATAAAAGTTCAGACTTATACATTTGACACTGAAAATTAAAACTGTGTGGTATTCGGCGATCAAAAATATGAATACAATAAATGTTTATTGCTTAAATTATGCATCTGTTATCATTAATGTATTTATCTGTAAGTGGTTTTCATACTTGCAGCAAGAATGTTGAAGTAGAATGTACATAACCGGTTTTCAAAATACATGTTATTTTAGGATTTATGTGTCATTGATAATTGTATTGATAAATTCTTAAAAATTAAGCAGGACGTTGCTACCCTTCGGGTCTTATGGTAATTTACCCTAACGATTCCTTTACCTCCTGTGACATTTTAAAAATAATGACACATTGTCGTCTTGCATAAAAGTTTGGACCATCTGCTGGCAATCGCGTGGACAATTTTTGATTCAATTCTTTGACAAAGAAGTTTCCATGAGATGATTTTATTTTGCATTAGAATATGATATTATGCTATACTACACCGTGACACTTTTGGATCCATAATGATTTCAAGTGTGACCTTTCAGATATTTGAAAATGCTAATCAGTAAAACTTAATTAACTCCTTATAAAACCTAATTTTTCCAGAAAATTAGTATAAGAAAGCTTTTGAATTGATAGGTCAAGTTGTTTTCTTAACTTTGGTCTAACCTTTTAAGCTTAACTCAATTTGCAGCTCCATTTGCCCAAATGGATTCTTTTAAATAATGTAATTAATTTTTACTTAAAAGAATACGTATTTGTCATTTTTTAATTCAAACTTGAACACGGATTAAATACAGAAACTTGTCGTCTCACTAGATTTGGAATTCCCACAATTTGATTCAAAAAGTTCTTTAAAATGATAACTAACGATCTACATTTTATTTCAAAGATTTTTATTTTTCTTTATGTACCCAATTCCAATGCAATGGAGCATAGACTCGGAATATCCGATACTGAAAGCTTTCTAATCTCGCGGTTTTTTGAATTAGCGAAACGTTATTTCGAGTGGACGCATGATCGTAACTCAAAACGTGAGGCGCAAAACATGAATAATACAGCATACAGCATCTACGGATCAAATCAAACGAGTGCAAATCCGAAAGTTCTTGATTACATGTTTCAACATATCAGAAACATGGGAATTTCGGAATTTATTTTATCAGTATCTACAAACAACTATTACAAGAAATTACTAGAGAATATTAGTACACAACGTATTGCATACCTTGACAATTATGAACAGGTTTTTATAGTTTATTCACAGCTAAAAACTTCATTCAAATTGAGATCAACAGCAGATTTCTCTGATGGTATGATTTTCCCAGTGAATTTTGAAATGTTAGTCATGAGTAAAAAGTCCTTAGCTCCACTTAATTTCCACTTTTTGTTTCTTAATGCTGCTATGGAATACCTAACACTAGCCATACGAGTTTGAGTTTTGGGAAAAATTTTACGAACGGTTAGAGACATAGAATGCCACTGTAGGGTTGGCGAAACTCGAGGAAAAGTCAGAACCATCGTCTCTGGGGATTAATACAAAAGTAACATCTTCTATATTGTTGTGTGCTTGAAGTATGTGTTACAGTCTTCCTTTTTTAAGTCTACAATCTCTTAATCAAGTGGACTCTTTGTTTCTGTGCAATTTTAAAAAGTAATTCTGTAGAACTTATTCATATTTTATATAGTGCTTTACATAGTATCTATAGTGTAACTATTGATACTTGATAGATTTTACAGTTCAGTACTGAAACATTTATATGCTTTATACACAACCACGAAATAAAATATTGACCAAATTGAAGAGTTTAAAGAGAGCCCAGTTTCCTTTTACTTTTCAGATTTCTCTATTCTGAATCCGCAGTTAGTTTATATTTGATGCAAAAATCTTTACTGCTGACAACTTGCAGTAACCTAAATATTTTCAAATGGCCTGATATTATTGCATATACGTTTACAATTCCTATCTTGTATCTCGGTTGATAATTGTAATATAAATGAGGTATGTTATATAAATGTTATAAGTGTCATATGGAGCAATAGACAGCAAGTGAAAAAACCAAAACTTGTGTAGATTGGAAGCCCAAATATTATTCAAAACATGAATATTGTGAGGCATTTGGTAACAAGAATATTGCATTTGTCTTAGGAAATATTGCTTTCGTCACCATCAGCAGGTGGTTTTTACAAAATTAAAGAAACCGTTCACACATGAAAAAATATACCTGTGCTTTATCTTTATTTAAAAATTAAATCTACGCTTTAAAACATGATTGCTTTAAGCCTGCTGTTAATGTTTTGGAAAAGTACCATAAACACCGCAAACAGCATTTTTTGATACACATACAAATCTTACTTTTGCTTTAGGCTATTTAACATGCATAATATGTTACATCTTAATATTAAGCTAAGTATACAAAACCAAGTGTTAAAGCTAATTGACACTTAAGCGCTAACTCATTTGATACGAATTTGTGTAGTATTTTATATCACACATTGTTTACGAAATATCGTTATTAATTATTCCATTTTATTTTAACGTTTCAAATATATTTAAAGTTAGCAGTGATATTTTCAATCCTGATTCCAAATTGTTTTAATCCCGTTATAAAATTTATACAATACCTTAAAATAATGAATTAACTTATAAACGATATTGGGTAAATATCGGTGCAATGCAATTAGAACGAAATGAATTACACCAAAGCCATACAGTATTAAACAACTGACTCCCACTGGCGACTTAAGATCAAGCCCTCTTGGCGGCTTAACGTTGTCTACAGAAATCACTTAGAATTCAGTTTCAAAATTTTGATGCATCGCAACTCTTTTTAAGCGAACAAGCTCATCGTATACACCAGTTTCGTAAAATTTATACATTAGGCTCCGCATCATGTTGCTCAAGTATCCAGACATCCTCTGACTAAAGCTAATTTTTATCTGAGTTTTTTCTTTAATGTTAAAACCCATACAATAAAATTGATTCTCAATTAAATGAACTTTGTTTTCCATCAGATAATACAAAGACTCTCCCATGAGTGGGTGAGAACCTGCAAGATATACGATCTTTCTCTCTGTAATCGTATCAAGATATTTTACGTAGCTCACATTAATAAATTTGGTAATTTCTGAAAAATCTATAGCATCTAACAGACTCCTACCGCGATAGAAATAACTCTTTGGATCAGCAATGGATTTAATAGCCGGTGTAATAAATGATGAATAGATACTATACATTTCCAAATTGAGCATGTACCCGTCATCTACCATATCTTCGAAACTCGGAAATCCTGAAAATTTAAGGGACTCAGAGGAAATGAAACCTTGATAAGATATGCTGAGTATCAGGAACGGTATTGCAATCACAAATATGGATCTCGGATGTTTGTAAACACACGAAATTCCAAACAAAAGCCACAAAATATCTAAACCTTTTGCTGCATTTTTATAAACAAATCCCACAAGTATAATTAGGAAACCTAGAATCATCCATGAACTAACTTCAAGGGAAGTGATAAACGTGTAGTCAATAACGGTAACCTTTCCAGGTTTCACACAAGCAATCAATCTTGTTCTAAAGTTACTTCCAAGAAAGAAAAGTGACGAGCGAGACTGTAAAAACCTGTACGGGCTAAATTGTGAAATCAGGCTCTCAAATAAGTAAAATTTAGTAAACCATTCATGAGAGGGCTTTTCCCATTCTGGTAAATCTTTTATGTCTATCTCAAAGGTTGCGTTGAAAATATCTCTTACTAATAAAGTTAAATAAAGTTCTACCACAGGACTTTCTCGCAAGAACTTAAATTGGGTTTGTGAAGTGTCGCGGTTTTTAGTTATCACTTTAAGAAAATTGTCAACTTGAATATAATGAGGGTTAAGTTCTATAGGTACAAGAAACGAGATTGTTTGAATAATATGATGTACAGTAAAGTGTCTACCATAACCTTTAGCATTCAGAACGAAATAGTGCAATCGACGCAGTTCACTTAAAGACGTAGCTACAGGATAAAGGTGAATTGGGTTGGAACAAAAGTAGCACAACAGACCAATATACTGATTTGTTTTGTCAAAGAAAACTAGACCAGCATGAAATGCTGGAGCATTTTTCAAGTAGATAATATTTGAGAACATTTGTAATGCGGGGTAAGATGTGTCTACATAAATGAAGAACAGCACGTTTTCTGAAGTTCCATATCCACTATGGTGAATTGAATAGAAAGTCTCATAAAATGTTTCAGTGAAGAGTACAAATACGGCACAGGATGAACCCAGTCGTCTCTTTGAGAATCGAAGGTAGCCTTGGTTTAGGGTTAAATTTGTTGGCTCGTCGGCAACGTCCAAATGTAATTTCCTCCTTTCATGGATGGTGTGTGTGTGCAGTAGATTTTGTGAACCCGTATTAATATTGTAATCAAAGAGATAACTCTGAAGAGGTTTTACTTGCAGAGGTCTTGAAGATACAACAAAGTTTATCAAACAACTGTCAGAAAGTTGCGGCGGAAAATTTATTAGGTCCACATCAGATGTCAGAATTGGGATCACGCTCAAGACCACAATATATAGCTTGAAGGTGCACATGATGGAGTTAATCGTTTTTGGTAATAGACTTTTTAATAATTTAATTAAATCGAAATAGAAAAGCTTGTAAACTATAGGTTTGATGATTATGGTTTGTTGGTTATATCACTTCTATAAACTGTTAAATAATTAAAAGCAGCCATTCGAACTCCAGTGGAATTTCACTCTTCTCTCTTCGAACTCTTCAAATCAGGCAATTTGTGAAATTTCAGATAAAGTTGGTATAAATTACTGGTTTTCTAAGCAATCTGAAAGAATTTATAGTCTCTGGCTTTGCAACAACCACAAACGCTGGCTTAGAAGATAAACTTGACACGTTGATTAACGCTTATTAACTTGAATATTTTTTACCCCAAGATTTATGGTAAATCCGAGACACTATATGCAACTATCATTCCAGATACAAAATGAATTGCAAAAGACTCGAATGAAAGTATTTCATGCTTACAGGTTGCGAACACGTAAGCTAGAATGGGTTATATGGAGTAAGACGTGCTTGTCTTATCATTTATTATACATACAGAGAAGCTACTTCGTCATTTTATTTATTGCAATTTAAAATTCTAACTTGCTAAAATATTCATTTATGTCACTCCTCTCTAGAATGAACACAGACTTTAATTTTCTTAAGTAAGTTATGCCACGCGTGCAAATATAAGGTATATAAGGTATCCAGCGAGTTTTCAAATTGGATTGACTAATGAACAAGATTCAAATTAGGTTTTATATGTTCTAGCAGATAAGAGTAGAGTTATGCCGTATTAGAATCATAACCATGATACAAAATACTTAGATAACTTATTGTATATCATACTTTGTAAGGTTTTGTGGATATCTATTTAGTATATAAGTTTCAGTTCGTATTCTGTTCTATGCTTTATCATACACAGCAAGCATGTAAAATATGAAATGTTTTCAAGACGATCAATAAGATGTAGCACAATATTTACACCTCCAATACCATTGATTTTACATGGAGACATAAGTTATAATGGTTACACTATGAGACAGAATTTAAGGTTTTGAGTAGGAAGTAAATGTAGACGACCACTTATTAAATAGTTAAGCTACCAAGTAACTAATTCCTTAAGTTGTTTTGTCTCAAAGACAAGCTTGTGGGGTATCTTGATGAAAGAATATTTTATGAGTTTAATCTCATGATCATTAATCGATTGATTATCTTTTCTGAAAAACTATGACAAATATATTGTGTCTCAAACCATACACAAACAAGAACTTTTTGCTATAATTTCATTTTCAATTAAACCACATCTACTTAGCGTATTCCTCGTACTCAAAACTAAATCTGATTTGGGTGCGTAAATCTGAACAGTGATTTTGAAATTTTCGTTATTATATTTTCGCCCTATTAATATTCTTGATAATGTTTTCCATAAATCTCACGTAACCCTAATTTATACAATGGTGCTTTTAATCATTTCAATTGAAGTTAGGTATGAAAACCTGTAGTTTTATTTCCTACTAATGAGAAAACGGGACGCAATGTGACATGATAATTGCATTAGCCACTTATTTCTGGTTGAGTTTGAACATCTTTTTACATTTTCACATTTCACTGGGTCTTATCCTATGACTAGCACAAGATGCAACATCTTTCGCTTGCTCACTTTTAACTTTTGTGTATAACTTTTGTTTACATCGACCTACTTAAATTAATAAGAATAAATGTTTTTATTACCCTTTTTCCGCACAAATTTTTAATTCGTATAAATTCATGCAAACAAAATTGTGGGTTTTTTTGCTGCGCTACGGCTGCATGTTATCGTGCTGTTAACAACAATGCATGGAAATACATTTTAAGCATTCATGTCATGTCAGAAAACTTGTATTAAAAGGTATTTGAACTCGTGTTCCATTTTTATATGAGTTTTTTAAATTTGCCTTGTCGTAAACAATTCTAAGTTTTATCTAAGTCATAGTCATGTACATGCATACAGAGGTAGAATGTTACAGGATGGACTGGGGTAAACAATTGTACAAAATAAAAATCCATATTCTATCTTTTAAACACTCAAACATTTCTTAATTTAGATAAAGAACACAAGTATTCAAGTTATCACGGATATGCATGTGAAGCATACACATATTATGTTGTCAATAATTGTTCCTATAATGATTATATAAACGTGTATGTAAGCATAGCAACACCATTAGTTGTTTTGGTTTGCTTGTTTTGTAGCGTCCGGTTATACAAATCCAAATATATGGAAGTATAGAAAATTACTTTTAAGCTTCAAAACAATGATATATTTAAAATTGAGTTTGTTTACCTGTTTGAAATGAGAAAGCACGATATTTTTCATGAAGTATTTATCAACTTTACAAATATCTACGTCTCAGAAAAGCATAAACATTTTCACAAGTTACATTCATGTATTGTTTTATTTGTTAAGTGGTTCCCGGTTTCTTCTGTTTTGATGGTTTCATAAAATATATATTTTCAAATAAATATTAAGACCATGAGTCCATCACCAGGAGAAAGCAGATCAACCACGGAGGAAACTAAACCTTCTGCCAACTTGACAAATTTCTTTCGTGTCTATTTTAGTATCGCTTATTACACGTTATGTTGTCCATTTCGTATAACTCGCAGTAAAGCGGCAAATGGAAAGTTTGAAATCAGAAGAAACATCTACCAGTTTGCTTTATGCGTGTTTTCACAGGGACTAATTATACTTCTATTTGTTCACTGGTCTCGAAATTCTTTGCTACATTATTTTCAAAAAATATCTGAAAATGATGTCACTGTAGCCTTTTTCTTTAACAAAATCTATTTCGTTGTTTACTACATTTTCCGAGTTTGTACCATGAAAAATCTTTTCCTGAATGGATCTCAATACGTTGAAATTCTGAATTTTGTTCAAAATGAGGCACCAACGCTTTCGGTTGGCAATATGAAGGTAATGCATAATAGTCCCAAATATATATATATATATTGATTTTCTTCTTATAATATATTGAATTTTTGAATGTTTCGTGTTTTTAGATTCAGCGAAAATCATTTGCCGCTCTAATATGCCTAGTTTCCATTTGTATGTTTACAACAAGTGTCATTACATACACTATACTAGATGACGCTTCTACATGGAGCAGTCCCATTTGGAACCGAAAACTGGTATCCGAGACTCGATTCACATTCTTCATGATCAATAATGTCACAGAAGACCAAATAAATTTTGAATCTGAAAAAACCCTTTCGTATGAATACTTTTTGGTGGTTTTACATACCACTGGTATAATACAGGCCAACTTCCAGGGGTATTTTCTGCCTGTATCATTGCTGATGGCCGTGCTCACGGTTTGGACTGCGGCCAAAGGCTTCTCCCAAATCCTTCAAAAAGATATGAAATACTATTCAACCGAAGCAAACCAAAGCTTAGGTGACAAAATGCTGTTCACCTGTGGGTCTACTATAAGCAAAAATCCCGAGTCAGCCATAACGCTGAAAAATAAAATGTTGTGGTCGGAAGTGCACAAAATGTACTCAAACATCTGTACACTGTGCCAACTCGTAAGTGAGGCGTTTGGGTCAATATTCGCCCTTTACCTGGTTACATTTCTACTATATATTTCAGTTTCACTGGAGACATTTCTAACAACTGGAACAGTCGTAAGCATATTTCTTAGATTTTACTTCATATTTCTCGAAATTTTCATCTATATCTTTGCTGCTGATATTTGCAAAAAGGTACTTGTCATGTTTTCATATAATGTACATAATGTTTGCTTTATCTTTTGCAAATATTGAATCAACTAACATTAATCTGATATCATAGATGTATACACTTGTAAAATGGACAGCAGTCATAGAGAACATTTACAACTTTTCCGATATTGAAAGTCAGCAAAAGCAATCGGCAGTAGCGATGGTTCGGAACAGTGAAATTGGGATAAGCTGTTGCGACACGTTCATCATCACCTATTCTACTTTATGGAATGTAAGTTCTTAACAAATTTGTTCATTGCAATAAATTGATGAGAGCGAATAGTAATATACCTTAAGAGACTTCAATGCTTAAATTTAAGATGCTTGAAACGTACTCGTTATTGTTGTATTTTAGGTTGCATCCACAATGGTTACTTATTTTGTGGTATATCTCCAAACACGTAATCTTGAATAACCCTCCATCAAACCTGATGTGTCAACATACTTACTAGAGGGAATTTTACTGATATCTTATTGTTTAGATTGTGTGTCCTACTATTTTCCGTAATTAAAACATGTTATTGGATATAGCATAGTATCACAATAAACATACAAACTAAATAAGTTGTATACTTTGCAAAATTAAACTTGGGTCCTAATGGATTAGTTGCTCCATGCATCCATCTGAAACTCTTTTTGTCTCAAATTGTACGGTTTATGTATACTTCGATATAACTGAACGCCGTATAAAATACTATTTATTTGAGCTTGCTGTAAAAATGTAAATAAAAATTTGACTTGACTTTCTTTACCTTAAAAGATTTTAAGACAAAATTATTGAAGAACATACCATGGATTATATAATGTTCCTTTGAAACCTACTTGTTTTTATTTCTTTTCTTCTTCTAAAATGTTTGCTTTAGAAAACTGCGTAATGCATTATTGCAAGGCAAAAGTTTAAAAAAAAATGTTTTGTTTTGCCACTATGTAAAAAATATCAACAAGTAAAATTAAACAAATCTTTTTAAATCACGCCCATCATGAGCAAACACCAGAATATCATGAACGACAGTGAAATCCTGGAGTATTGCATTTAAACATAGTTTTACATGTTTTCAGGATGATTTCCGGAGCATGATAATGCTGGCATGCCATAAAATGAAAACCTTTAGCAACCTTTAAATATTTTCGCCTAAAATACACAATTGAAATGCTTTTGCATTGAATGTAATTACAAGGTTTTCCTTAAATGTGGTTCTAATGGTTTTTGGATAGGTGAATGACTAGATCTCTATCCATTTTGCCATGATGGAAACCAATTTTGAAGGTTCTAGCTCGTTTATTTATGAGTTATAGAAAACCTTATTTCTCTTGAATACAGAATCTAAAATTTACTTTATTCCTTGTATGAAGGACTATTCCTACTCTCCAAGAATGAATGTTGAAATGATACATGAAACAAAATTGTAGCGCCATGGGATTTTTCATATCAAGCGAAACCAAATTTGCGGATTTTACAAATATTTGCATTCATGCGACAATGTAAGAAATTCTGACTATATTCACTGTTATTCTTAGCTCAAATTTTTTATTTAAAGTAAACAAGGGTAAATTTAAAAGTTTAAGCTCTAAATATAGTCCAAACACTGATCGACATCCTGCAAACGAGGACCAGCCTTCAAAAATGATTGACGCATAAAATCCAAAAATATTTATAAAAATAAATATTATGAAAAGATGATCAACCGACCCCGATAAGTGTCAATAATTATATGAAATTCAAGACTTGCAGAAAACCACAGACTAAAGAAATCATATGCATACACACAAGAAATTGTGTAAGTGAGAAAATATTTGCATAATACGAAAATATATATCAGAATACTGGGTTGCAACTTGCAAGTGATCAAAGTGTCCAACTTCCGGTCTAGTTTGTTTCTTCTCACATTGATATCCTTGCCAGGTGTTTGTTGCTTTGAGGGAAAATATTTAATCTTTGGCGATAACCACCAAACTAGGGCGTAGATGCAAAAACAAAGTTTTTAATGTTCTTCCCAGTGTATATTTAAAACATACATTCATCATGGTTAATGTTTATAAGCAAAAATGTTAGAACACAATCTTAAATAAAATTATAACATGAATGCATTAACCTGAGCAACAACAGCTATCTGTCATACCTGAACATTTAACCTCTTTAAAGCTTAGCTCTTTATTAAATTATCGATTTAAGGCAATGAAAATCAAATTATTTTTTTAGAAAATAATTTTTTATTTCGGTTTCTTGGGAGGATATACATTGAAATACGTTGAAATATACAATAATAAACTTATGCATCTATACCACCACCATTTAAAAGTTTTATACCCATTGATTTAATTAATTTTCTTAACTAGTGAATATTACATACTAGTATCTTCGGCTGATCTTAACTAACCCCACATTCTGACAATTCATGACATTATTTTTAAGTAAAAGTTATGGAAATCATTAATTGGATACAGACAACAATTTAATGTATTTCCATTCGGGACAGATTTCGAATACCCAAATAATTCCAATAGGTCTATGCAAACTCCAAAAAGAGGCTGACAAGCTTCATGCCTACTTTCGGGTTATCCCGAAACAGCGCCTGGTATTCCTCAGAAGCGAGCAACTCTGCAGATTTGTTTATGGAGTACCACTTGAGCACCTGCGCCACCTTCTTCAGGATCTCCTCCTTCTCCTCGTAGTTTTGAGAATGGAGGGACAAACGCACAGCCATGTTAACATTGAACCACTCCACGTCTTTTGAACAAATCAGTGTCTTCATGGCAGCTTGCAAGGATGAGATTCCATACTTGTCGCCAGCTCGAAAGAGTTCCAAGGCAATGTCACAGTTCTGTCTGGCGTCTGACACTTCACAGCAGTAGATGAATTCGAGAAACGCACGAACTCCGCCTTCACTCATGTCAAGCAATTCCAGTCGATTGGTGGCTTCCTCCTTCATCTTGTGCTCGAACATTGCTCGGAATGCGTCACAGCTTGCTGCAAAAATAAACAGTTATCAATTAGCTTTCAATCTTATCCTGATTTTTAAAACACTGATTTGCTTCTTCAGAATTTCATTCAGCTTACCCATCAAAATAGATTTGTGACATTTGACCTCCACTCCATTCGAAGCCACCACCACCATGTCACTTCCAATCGCTTCTTCCAAAAGCATTTTAATTTTGGCAGTAACAGGGTTCCTGGGCAGACCTTCAGAAGTAAGCTTCAGCTTGGCCAATGCCATTGCTTTCTGATTCAACTTGACAGTAACGGTGAAGCAGCAGAAAGCCATCCTTTCTCCGTCCAAAGTAGCCTCAGGGTGGAGTCCATGTTCGGGAAACTTGATCTTGTCGAAAACCAAAACAGGATGGTCAAGCCAGGCTGGAATCTTTACGTCTGTTTAAACAAGCCAAGCATTACAATTAATTATTGCAGTTCCAATGCTAGCTGGAATAGATGCAAAATATTAATTTTAATAAATAGGTGGGCGGTTTTTAATGTTCTTACCTTTGACCTCCATACTAGCAACTTCACGGCAATAACAAGAATATTTCACATCCAGGTCCTTGATTTTCAGGTTGAAGCTGAGGTTCTCCTTTTTGAAGGTGCTTACCAGTCTCTCGATAAGATAGACATCATCAGAATCATCTTCCCGCAATTCCATTTTACCGTACTCGGTTGCCAAGGTTGGAACAGTTAGGTTGACAGCCATGGAATATAGCGGCGAGTCGAAGTTTGCGGCATCGTTGGCCTTCGTCGTTGAAGTTCCAATGAGCAATAATTTCTTTATAGCTTCACATGCCTCCCTGGAGTCCTCAGCGACAGGTTCCAGAAGGACCGGAAATGATTCCCAGCTCTTCTCCACGTAGTCATTTCCCCGTTCCTCGACTTCATCCAAAACTGCCACATGATCCTTTATCAAGTACACCTCCATCCTACACAAAAATATTAACTTTAATTAGCCATCAAAATGTTTTAATTTAATTACCGACTGCCCAGCAGTAAAGTGTAGATCCATCTGGTTCAGTTCATCTTAATTTACCTGATAATTAGATAATCTCTCCAAATATTAAAACCTATTCGGGATGGGTAGCCTTTTGGAACACTGCACTGGCAACTGGGAAAAAGCGGTGGGCAATGTCCAATCAATCCACAAGTTGAATGCAGCTTCACTTTTGTCACTTTTGACCGAGATGGAGCAAGTACTTTAAACTTAATTATCGTAAAATATTTAATTAAATTATACTTGTCCACTAACGCTTGATTAAATATTAAATTCAGACGAAGAACAAGAGTACTCCAGCTGTATCTGGAAGAACGAGAATGGAAAGAAATGCAAGAATGATCTTGTGCCAATTGCTGCAAGGGATCAGGTCTCATCAGCTGTTCGCTGTTGCTGTCGCTTGGAGGCACCTCCCCAGCAACCTACCGCCGTCATTCCAGCAACCCAAAATTCCGCCAACCCAGGATATGTAAAGAATGTCTAGTTATCAGTCTAGTCTGGGAGAAAGTGGAACAATCATAGATTATGCATTCATGGAACTTCTTGGCATTGGACATCAAGGAATTCTCAGTATCCCCAATGTATTTTAATTTTTAAGTGATACTCTATTCATTAATTGTCGGGTTTGGGTTGAAAAATTGGTAGTTTTGTTTCTCAAGGGGGAAACTGGGTAAAGTGAGACATGAACATGATATTAGCATGAGTCATTGACTTCCGGTTGAGTTTGGAAATCTTTTTTTTTTTTAAGTTTAGTTCTGTTCAAAATAGTTAATAAGATTTATAATTTTCTTAGCATTTATTCTAAGGTAACTCCAATACTATGAGAGATTTTTATTTCATGTTTACAGAATTCAATTACATTTTTAGACCAAATTAATAAAATTTAATTAGATCATTAATTCTAGCTTACAATTTATCATCATAAACACTTTGAGTTTGACTTTCAACTTTGCACTTACAATATACAATCCACGAAATAATGAAAGAAATCGAGAAGAAAATTGAACTTAAAAACTTCAAGAAATCTCTGACAAAATACATACCAGCCTCATATACACGCATTCTAACAATTATTAAAATTAACATCGATAAACTAATAATTAGACACAGCTATCAACTCATAATTTTGCATTTTGTGTAGATTTAGATTATTTTTTGAGAAAATCGTTATTATTACGGTTACTGCATAGAAATACCTTCGAATATGTGTTCATCTACACCACCATTCTTTATACCGGTTAATTATTTTCTTAACTAGTGAATACTACATACAATTTAGTATAAATGCTTATCTTAACTAACCCCACATTCTGAAAATTCATGAAAATATTCTTAAGTGTAGTAACAGTTTAAAATCATTAATTGGATAGAGCTAAAAAATTAATGCTTTTATATTCGGGACATATTTGGAATGCTTAACAACTAATTTCAATTTGTATGGACCTACGCAAACTCCAAAAAGAGGCTGACAAGCTTCATGCCTACTTTCGGATTATCCCGAAACAGCTCTTGGTACTCCTCGGACGCCAGCAACTCCGCAGATTTGTTTTTGGAGTACCACTTGAGCACCTGAGCCACCTTCTTCAGGATCTCCTCCTTCCCCTCGTAGTTTTGAGAATGCAGAGACAAACGAACAGCCATGTCGACAGTGAACCACTCCACGTCTTTTGAACAGATCAGTGTCTTCATGGCAGCTTGTAGAGATGAGATTCCATACTTGTCGCCAGCTCGAAAGAGTTCCAAGGCAATGTCACAGTTCTGTCTGGCGTCTGACACTTC
>JAQIXX010004252.1:0-16825 GCA_034700605.1 Willowsia nigromaculata
AATAAAGATAGAACATAATAATTCCTGGACGACGACAATTTTTCGCTTTCGTACACACAAATTCTCGTGCAAATCGTCCAAATTCAAATGAGAGATAAAAAAAATCTGTTGATGATTACTGAAAAAGCAGGTCTTATTGTATACTCTTATTGGTGACCAGACAACAATATGTTCTATCTTTTTCGAGGATAATCACAAAAAATTTTTGTTGATTTTGCCAGCATCTTCACCCCCTGTGACCTCTAACCTAACCTACCCTAAATATTTATAAGTCTAATTAGATTGATGATTTTACATATCATTATTTTATTTTAGGTTAGGTGCAAAAATCGTTTAAGCTTACTTCAACCGCCTTGAGTTGAGACCCAACAGGACGTGGTGCCGCAATTAGTTTTAACGGTGCCGCTTTGTACTCTCAAAACACCCCATGTTGAACAGGCGATGCCGCATTTGAATTGCGGCACCGTAAATTCACTTTTGGATTGAGTACAAAGTTGAGTTGAAATGAGATGCCTCCGGGCATCTCCCACAAGCCGACCCCCAATCCCTTAGACGGTGCCGCATTTGTTTCCCGCCTACATTCCATTATGTACCTCTCACGATCGAAATGCGGCAATTTTCACGGTGCCGCATTAAAGTACCCATCTGCGCCAGACCAACCCGCTATTTGGACAACAAGACAAAAAAAAACAAATTTTTTTGCAGAAGTATATCTTGGATATAATTTGTCCCTACTCAAAGCTGAACAATAATTTTTAATGCTTACTATCCGCATATATTATTGTTGGTACTTTCGAATACTATGCTCATTCTCATGTTTGAAAGGGGAATGCATTCCCACAGAAAATGTTTGTAAGCGTTTTTTATCATTAAATTGCTTGTCAGTAGGTTTCTGTTATCTGTCTGCTCAGTCAGTTCCTTCCCATTTAATTCCAACTTCCAGATTGCACATTCGACGAGTAAACTGCACACAAGTTGGTGTAAATAAGCGAGCTATATAATTTATTGTACAAAACCGTCATCACCATTTGTTAGCAGAAGGGAAATAATATGGATGTAGTAAAAGTTGCAGATTGTGGTCTGACTCACTGGAGGTCTATCAATAGTTAATTGATTATGTTTTATGTAAATATAAGGTGTTTACTTTTCAGAGTCTGAAGTCTTGATGGCTATTTTATTTCAGTTGCTACATTAGTAGGCAGGATAATGCTGGTAGTGTGGCATTTTGTTATCCAGGGATTTTCGAGCATTAAGCGTTTTGTTTGCGCGTAGTCGCTTTATTAGACATTCGTTATGCGAAGCTCTAATATTTTTTGTACACCTCTTTAGATTTATGTTTTGCTCTTTTTATTAATACACTGAAACAGTAATGGGGTACGACTGTATGACATATTGCATATATGTAAAATAGGCAGAGAAGTAAGACATCATACATTATAATCACACATGTAGAAACAGTGCATATTGATATTTGCACACTTGGGTTAAAAGCATAAAAATATGAGTTACATTTTCCGCAAAGCTATGCAGTTGTTTGGGATTTAATCCAACTGCAAAAGGCACATGATAGCATGAAAGTTGATGTTCTACATCAACATTGCCTCCTGCGGATGTACGAAGTAGGAAAGTCTATGTGGTTGCTAAAACTTAAGGAAGACTTTTCGTGAGCTGAGCCGAGTATAAGATTTCAATGCTTGACAACACACCGTATGGTTTTCTTTGAATAATTCTTAGAACTTTTATGGCATAACAAAGGTCAAATTGCTCAGCATATTTTTTAGTTTGATGGTTATAAAATGTGAAACAACAACTGATAGCTGGTACGAAAGAAAAGTTAAATGATATTAAATCCTCTTACCCTCAAAAATGCTATTACAGGAATTTCCATAAATATAAATATATTTATGAAATGATTATTTGATGTGGATCATGGCCTTGGTAGATCCAAAAATTTACAATTATTGGAATAATTCACTGTTTGCAAAAATAGAAATTATGGGTCATATGAAAGAAAAAATCAATATTCATATTACTGTATCCATAAAGATAATAATGTCATGATATTTTTAATCAGCGTGTTAGTAGTCATGCATTCATAGTAAATGAAATTCCTAGTTTACATTAAGTCAATGCTGCGAAAAATCGATAAACTTAAAACTATAATCGTTTAAAAACTCCAGCTTCTGCTTTGCTTCCACTCTTCCACGCTTCCAAATTATATTAGATATTATACGAATGCATTTAATTGTTTTTTAGTGCAAGGACTTTATTGAAGCTGGGGCGGAGCAGGGAATGACACCATCTGACGTTGTTTCCTGCGCTGACATCACATTCTCATGTGTTGCGGACCCACAAGCTTCAAAAGATGTAAGTTGATTATTTTTAGAGAATTGATAAAGCTAACTATTTTGGCACATATTACTTGACATTAATGGATGTGCACTTTTGTTGTACAGATGGTCTTCGGGAACTGTGGTGTCCTGCAGGAAATAGATACTAGAAAATCCTATGTTGAGATGACTGGCATTGACGTGGAAACCTCGAAGGATATTGAAGAGGCAATTACAAGCAAAGGAGGTCGATTCTTGGAAGCTCAGCTTCAGGGGAGCAAGCAAGAGGCCGAAAACGGCCAGTTAGTAATCCTGTGTTCCGGCGATAGATCTCTTTACGACGATTGCTTAAGCGCTTTTGCAGCTATGGGAAAGAATTCCTTCTTCCTCAATAGTAAGTTTGACATGTGAATTGATGACAACATTAAGATTTATAAGTGGTAATGAAGCATGCATGAGATGAGTAAAAGGTATAATAACTTCAACTTCTTTTTGATTTCTGTAATTATTAGATCAAGCTGGCAGCGCTACAAAAATGAATTTAGTCCTCCAATTGATAGCAGGAGTAATGATTAGCGGACTCTCTGAAGGAATGGCTCTAGCTGATCGAATCGGATTAGAAATGAAGGACGTTATGGATGTCATGGGGCTGACAGGCATGGCTTGCCCATTTTTACTTGAGAAGGGAGCATGTAAGTGAATTTGATTAAAATACCGTGTGCAAAATCTACCGTTTTTATCTGTCTCCAGTGTAGGAGTGAAGCAATTGATTGTAACTGTTTATTATGAACTTTTTGCAGTCATGGTTGATAGTTCTTACAAAACCCAACTGCCACTGCAGCACCTACAGAAGGACGTCAATTTGGCCCTAGGAATGGGTAATGCCTATGAGCAACCATTACCAATGGCAGCAGCTGCTAATGAATCATTTAAACATGCCAGACGTCTGGGATATGGAGAACATGATTGTGCAGCTTTGTACATTCGTGCAAGATTCTAAGCGCTACAAAGGTAATTACAAATTAATTGAATAAAAAGTGTTATGTTACTTTTGCTTAAGTAACTTACGAGTTTGGGACATTTTTTATAATTCGCATAATTTTGCATATTTATTTCTAGAAGACTTCTCGTGGTAGATGTTCTTGTCCTGGATGCTGTCCTCTTCGAGTTTTGATCATCTAACACATTAAGGATACTTTCTTTAGAATTTTTTTGTACATTCATCATTTATTGCATAGCTTACGAGTTATTGTTTCGAAAATTAATCTTACGAAAAAATCACAATCTTAAAGAGTTTTGTGTTGGTTTCGCAACATTTATGACTTATGTAGTGACATGCAAACGAATTTGTATCCTCCTCTCTCAAATGCTCTTTTTGCTTCAGATTTTTAGAACTATTTAGTGACTTATTTGGACTCTACGTAAAAAATTAGACTTTTTGAAATATTAGCTGATTAGTGTTTTTGTAGTAACAAAGCTTATATATATTAGTCACTTAGTTCATTTTATTAACGTATTATATTTGAAACTTCAACTGAAACATTTCGACCATGCCTGTTGGCAGGCTCTTGCGAACAATTTGCTTAAATAATAATTAACCTTTGTTATTTTAGTAATAATATAGCTATCTTGTATTTAGTGTTTGGATAACGCGACTGACTGATAAAGTTGAGTCAATTCAAGTATATGTGCATGAAAACATGGAGGACGGAATATTTGGGTGTATGACTGTAAAAATTGACAACCATAAAATAAAAACAGTTAAAGTTGAAATTAATATTTGTCTGGATAATTTAAGTCAAGTAATTTAGTCAAGTAACTTTTTCTTAGTTTTTTAGGTCTTATTGTGAACAGTAGTTGATTTTTCGAAAGTTTATTGGAGCAAATTAAAGTTATATATTTAAAGATTTAATAGCTCTCACGAATTATTGATATGTGTAAGATTTTTCAACGTTTAATGTTTTGGAACGTGTAAAGTAATGTTTGTACAAAGATGTTTCTTGTATAGTAGCATTAGGATTTTTTTGCAAAGATAAATTAAATTTATAGATTGTATACTAGTTTTTACCGGCATCCTGGGTATATGCAGTATCAAAGTATCAGTGAGTGTGATGTTTGAGCCCAGATTTCTCTTTAGTTAAAAAATCATACAGAATACAAAAAATTACCAAGTACCATACACCAAACAACATATATAAAGATATATTTGGATAAAAGTAAGTAGTTAAACGAATCTGTGAATATTAAAGCTACATATTTATGAAATGAATAACAATTATTGAGAAGATGATATAAACTACTTTGAAAGTCTAATAATTTTACATACTATAACTTTGGTCATGGTAATACACATTATATAATTATTATCATTGTAATCTGTAGGAAATCTAGCTGAAATCTTACGTACTCCATTATATTAATCATTATATACTATGATACTATGTAACTTTTATTACTGTATACACTATCAGTACTCCTGAAATAAAAAATATTACGTGTATTTTGCTCTTCTTTTTATTAAAAGTGGAGTGTATCATAATATAAAAAAAATTAATTATCTTGCTAGTTAATCGCTAGTTGTAAGAATCATTTTTCCAATATACAACTTAATATACGTACGTGCATTATGTAAGGGTGTTGTAATCGATACTACTATATTATATTGTTTGAAATAACACCAAAATATTCTAAGAGTAATCAAGAATCCTATACTGTTTTGTTAAGTTTTACTCATAAGAAATTATAATACAGATATTCATATAAGTAAATAAAATATTAAGAAGTACTATTTTAAAAGAAATTGAACCTAATTTCATTTATTCGCACTAATCATAAAACCAAGAAATCCGTATATCATGTAGTGTTACATACTGGCAATTTGGAAATGCATTGGGGAAACTTATGCAACTTCAGTTTGTATCATTCTCTTTCTCTTGATCACGTACCTTTACCATTTGGCGAGGCCAACCTTTGAGCATACTTCTTGGTTCACGACAACAATCTGAATCTTTCTTGATAAGCGACAACCAAACTATGTTCTTTGCAAAATGATGTCTCAATCTCAACTCTCAACAGAGTATCCAGTGCAGTGCAGTGCTTAGCCAGTCAGCGAGAATGACGAGTTTGAATGAATGCATGAATGATGCGTTGTTGTCACCCAACTAGTTGAGTTATTCCATATTTTATGAAATATATCCTTGGCGAGAAGTGCTGAATTAAGGATTTACTGCTAAATCTTAGATGGCCGCTTACAAAAGACCAAACTTCTATAAGCAAACCTCTCAGACTTAAAATGCAAAAAGCTGGAAGTAGGCATAATTGATGAATGAATTGTTTTGCTAAAGTTAATGGTGCTCTATATAAGTTCATGCCTGTGGGGTTGCGAATAATGTGAAGGAAATTCATGAAAATAAACTGCCAAAAACGCGTGTTCTCAAAGAATGTCTTAGATTTAAAAGGATATGGTCTTTAATTTTGTAATTTATCATTTACCTATTAATTGTTACGCTACTATTACACTCGCTTGCTTACATATATCTTATCATTAGGTATAATATGTATTATATATGTATTTATAGAGGAGTGAAATGTCTACACGAGAAATTCAATTTCCTCCCTAATCAAATGTTCTAAAAACCAGTCAATGATGCACTTAAAATACTTGATAGTACTTATAATCAGTAATCATCCTTTGCAGCAATACTTAAATAAAATCGGGGCAACTAGGTAACAACACAGATAATAGATTCAGAACATTTGATTTCCTACCTAGAAGCTCACAATAAATACATAACAATCAAAAACTGCTTTCACTATCGATTTTGCGAAATTATTAGATCAAGTTAAATTAAATTCATAAGAAACTAGTTGTAGATAGTTTAAAATTAATTAAAAGCTGCTGACATGTGTAAGGTTTGAAGTGCAAATTACCCTGCATAACATTGAAATGTTTTGAATCCGACATACACGGTTGATGATATACAATTTAAATTTTCTTAATAGCCTACTCTATTACTATATTACTAGTAAATTTTTATTAGAATACCACACGTGTTATACGATTAGCAGTTGACACACAAATTAATATACTTGTTATAAATGTAAAACGAATGCTGAAAAATGTTTACAGCAACATGGGAAATAAACTTCTTTGTTGTGTTTTTGGTACATGAGAAATAAGAAATGAAAAAAAACACTGCATATACTTTAATTCCACGAAAATAGAAAACCTCATCGATCCTATTAGTTCTTTTGTAATGGAAATTATATCTAATCACTTAATATTACATTTCTGGCTGAAAATTGCACGATTAAGACAAAAAATGTATACCTATCAAACTTTTTAATTACTCAGGTTAATTTGGAATGTCGCATATATCGGTAAACATGTGGCAAAAAGATGCGGTGATAACACATCAATTCTTCATTTTATTCTTGTAAAAAAAGCTATGATTTAAAAAAAACTGAAATCAAAACTGAATGAAAACTCAAGAATATTATTTGTCAATAAGACAATTGTTTTAGCACATGCACAAACAACGCAAAGTTTGAATGATTAATATCAGGTTATTGTTTGAAACACTCGGTTCGGCCAATTTAAACCAAAGAGTAGCAAACAATCGTTAAAATAAAATATATTCCCTGTAAACAATACTAACGAGTTGACTGTGACTGACTGACTTTTCTCACTAAATAACGACTAAAAGGTATAATGTTACCCAGAACTATACATCTAATTATGCCTACCTAATTAACTCATACGAAGGGTTTCCATTGTTTGGATAAATAAATAAAACCAAGAGGATAATTCCTGGAAGATGGCTTGTTTAAATACCTAATTTACATTTCATTGGAACATTTTTCGAATATTTTACCACTATATCATTATTTTTTAAATCTTGACATGACCTTCAACCTTAACATGTAATCACAACAATGCATTTAAAGTCAATGGTGAAATGGTGAAGGAAGATTCATTAAAGGTTTACATACACACTCACTGCTTGAATTATAGAGAACAAAGACAATAATATTTTTGCTTCATGGAGACTCGAGGCTCTCCAAGATTCTTGATACGTTTATTTGTGTACAAAAGTGATAGATGGCGGAGTGTGTCCAGAAGCAAAGTTTCTTCTGGACGTCGTCGTCAGTTTGTCCACCTCCCTCTTGAAAATGTATAGCTTGTCCATTCTCCAGTTTCGCAGAATTCCCTCGTTTTTGAACGGCTCTGCTCATTAATTTTTTTCATGCACGGACTCCAAACTGTAAAGTGAATGATAAGAAGGCAAATAGAAACCAGCAGCGGAGGATGCGGCTGTCGAGTATTGAGCTTGATAAGCCGCCTCCGCCGTTCTTGGCGTGTGAGAATAGGTAGAAGCCAATCCCAGAGGGTCGTAATGGTGAGATCGTGTCATGCATGGGTATGAGGAGCCCAAGACCACATCTGCTGCTGCCGGATGAGATTCCCGTTGTTGCAGACAGTGGACCGGAGAACTTGTTACAATCCCTCCTGCCGTAGCTCCATGATTTCCCATCATGCTGGAATGGTTGGAGTTGGTGAAAGGAGCTACCGCTGCTCCGATGCTATGATAGGAGGAAAAGCAAAAGATTCATAAATAAAATATTCCAAATTGCATAAAAACTCCATCTCGTTCGATTTACCACCTCGAAAAATGTTGTAAAGGTAGTGAAATTAAATGCAAGGGGAGTTTAGGTGGAAAATTGGGTTAATTTGTTTAAAACGTGAAGTTCATGTAAATGATGATATTAAGTTGAGAGATGCAAAGAGCATTTTTTGTACCTGTAGTGTTCGGAAGAATTAGGATGCGTTGGGTGGTGGATGGGATAGGAGTGGAATGAATTTCCATTGAGTGCAGCTGGAGCTCTTGGAGGGGATGAAGGTGTTGGAGGCTGTTGCTGTGGTGGAGGGTGATCATTTGGTCTTCTTTGATTTCTCAGCTTTTCCTCACGACGCCTGGTCATATTAAATTTGAAGGTGACAATCAAATGGAGAAAAAGTTATATAGTTTTTTATAAGTTCTCATACATATGATAATATTTGTAAATGCAAAGTGATTGGAATGTACCATTTAGCTCGGCGATTTGAAAACCATACTTGAATCCTAGCTTCCGGAAGGCCTATCTTTGCTGCTAGCCGTTCCCTCGCAAACACATCTGGATAATGAGTCCTTTCGAATTCTAGTCAACGCACATCACCAAAGTTTCATTAGTTTTGAATTGAATTGGCTGTTAGATCGCTTGTAGAAAAGACTATTAAAGCAATACTCTTACCTTTCTCTAAGCTCTCAATTTGTTCATTTGTAAAAGAAGTTCGATTTCGTTGAAGCTTTCGCTTAAGTCGTAGTCTAGCTTGATCATCTAGAGGTGTGGGACTCTCCACAGACGAGTTGTCTTCACATGGGCTTCCAGTGTCCGATAATGTTCCTACGAAAAAAAAAATCATTCACAAATTTAAAGCATTGGATTGGAAAAAATGTTTCTGGTTTGACACCTGAAATCAATATTAACTGAACACGAGGCAAATAGCAAACCCTTTGTGTAAATTCTACTAAAGGTAACAGAACGACACCTATACAATTTCCCAATTCATACATGTATATTCTCAGTCAAATTCAGAGACTATTTACATAACGACATCATCAGTAAAAATGAAATTAAAAATTTTTCAATTTGCCCCAAAATATTACATACATAACTGGTTTCCATACAACTCAAAGCGTTTCTCGGTTGGCACTGAGGATGAGTTTTACTATCACAATTACTTGAGCAACACACGACAATTGTGGAATGAGTTCTTGTACCATCATCACTAACACCGCCACGACGTGGTCTCATTCTCTCCTTCATGGCCCAATACAAAAACTCATTCTTCTAGGGAGAGAGAGATACGTGAAGTGAGATAACCGTCCAAACGTTTACTTTTACGCAGACATACAACGAGAAAGATGACTATGATCATGACCAGAGCTGGAAGACTTGGATGTTTCTTAGCAGCACTGGTAAAATTCTAAGTTTGTGAGTGCACTAGTCTTCCTGAGAGAGAGAGTGAAAATAGTGGCATGTAACAAGCAAACATCCTACATACAACTTTAGACTTTCTCTTTTTCTCCCTCTTCCCATTTTCTACCCCAGTTATATTTATATTCTAAATATGTGCATTATCATTATTATTATCATCATTACTTGCTTTTGCTGTGGTATGGAGGAAAAAGGAGGCGGTTGTAGTGGTCGTGTTATAACAGCAACGCGGTAGTAGCAAGTTTGTTCCGTGTGCCACCCTTCTTCTTCTCTTTCCCAACTTGGTTGAATCCGTTAGCGATTCTCAGTGAGGCAGAAACTTGTGATAAAACCACTCTTTCTCTCTCTCTTTTCTTACACAATCACAAATAACACGTCAGAGAATTAAACTCTAAAAACTTGCCAGAAGAAGACCATGGCAAAAGCACAGGAGCATAGGAGGAGGACGCGAGAGAAGAACATTTTCAATTTGCACTGGATCCTAACTGATATCAAAAAGCTGGCTCTCGTTTCATCATCATTGTACTGCTCCACTACTATTGCGTTTTCCACTGCTTCCACCGTAAAACAGCGTGCACGACTTAAAGAGCGCAATATACTTTGTGGAGTCGTTATACGTTATTCATGACTAAATCCTCATATTTATTCATTCTGATTAACAGGTCGCTCGAAGATATGTTTTAATGAATGAAATGAATGAATGATGATAGAATAGTGAAAGCATTTTGGTTTTACAGTACAGTATTTTGATTTAAAAAAATGTTAATGCGATTTGGTATAAATTTGAAAATGCTGGTATGCAGATTTAAAAACACATTTTGTAGTTTGATACAGGTGTATACACAATGGAACAATATTAGCGCGTGCATCAGTTCATTACTTAGAAAAGAATGGAGATAAGTGAATTTCTTCCTTTTGGATGGCTCCATTGTTGGTATGATACTATGACGTATGTATATGCCTTGTTGTTTTTCAACAATTTCAATCTGATTTGTTTCACGATATGGTTTGTTTCCTGAGAAAAAAGGGGAAAAGTAAAACAGGTGGCCGTAGACAGACAGTGAGGTAGCAAGAAGATGTAGACAGAGGTAACATTTATTTTACGTCTGTTCATTTCCTGGAAAAATTATATACCTATGCATAGCATTGTGTACATGCTTCCTAAAGGTTATGAATGTGTAAAAATATGCCATTTTGTTGAGCAATGCGACTGCATTGTAACCACCTATATTACTGTGCAATATGTTCGTTTAAAAATATTCTACGTAATAATCGCATTAATTTTATTATATGTACATTTACTTTAGTTTGTAATTTTTAATGTTTTTTCCATGAAATTGAAAAACTCCACAAAAACAATTATAGCCATGCTTGTCACATTAATTTGCTGTCCCATTTATGTGCTATCTATCTCTCTCTGCACGTCCATTTTCCCTTCTCTGGAGTGTGTGGTGGTGTAAGAGGAGCAGCAATTGTGGAATTTTTTGGGTGACACGACAACCAACCTCGTATCTCTCTCTGTCTCCATGTACAGCTGTTAATATAAATGAATGTGACTTTCCATCCAACAGATAAGCGCTAAAACGAAGAATCTTCATTACACTTCTCTTGTGCCACCAATATATAGGACACCAAACACATACACACCAGGGCGATTACCTTCCAAATATAACATTTTTATCTTAGTCTTAAGCACTTGCCTTTCTTCCCAACAATCTCAAATGGACAGAGAGAGAGAAGGAAACAAGCTTCTGATGCTGTCCTAGAAAATGCGAACAAGTATAAACACATACCGGGAACGATGATGACACATACATCTTCAGTTATCAAGATCAGTTTTACTGGGAATCCAGCAGCAGTAGTATCATTATTACATACTCTATTATTACTTACTTAACTGACTTCACTTCGTAATATATACTGCTCCCATCATTGTAATCATCATCATCATTGCACCCTGATTTACTTTCTTGGGGGTTTTCACTGACTAGAAGGGTAACCAAAGAAGAAGAGCCGGTTACACAACTTTGATATAAATACTACTACTCCAACACAGAAAACTATTTTTCCTTGATGCTCCACCAAAATGATATTTTTTTCTCTCTCTCTGGGTTCTCATACGAACTACTAATGCTAAGATGAGAACGATTATATTGAAGATGCAGCTTTCTCCTTTGGTCCTATTATGAGCAAAGGATATTGTGCTCAGGGAAAAGAAGATTTTTTTCTTCTCTCGTCTGTAGAAGTAGCCTAGAGAGAGCTGAAGACGAAGAAGAAGCTCAGCTTTAAGACTAAAAACCATCTTAGCTGTCTCGTACATAATAGCAAGTGTGAAATCATTTCCTTATCTCCTGCCAGAAAGTTCCCCTGTGAAAAACGGAGGAGACAAAGTCAGGCAGGCAGGAGTCTATGTTCCCTAAAGTCTTCTTCCCACCAGCGTAGTGCTACGTGTATCCACTATGCATCTTCCCTTCTCTACTTTTCACTTTTTTCACCCACCTATCCCATACCAGACCAGCTTTTATAATAAACTGTGATAGATAGGGAAAAAAGTGGTGGAGAAATAAATGAGTGTGGCATTGTGGAATCACGGGTAGTCAAGTTTCTTCTCCTATTATTCTTCTCCAAAAAGGGAAAGAAAGGATGCTAAAAACGATATCATTATTATTAGGGCGATATAAGTTAAAAGTAAATAATAATGGTTGCCGGTTGCTATCATTTCTCGAGGAAAAGCAAGGGAACTATGGTGACCATGGTGTGTGGTTGACTTTTTATTAAATATATGTAATGCATCTTCTCTTATCAATTACATTGGAGCTAACCTTGACTTCAAAAAGGGAAGCTGGTCAGATAAAAGAAAAGATGGGGTTATAGATTTATTTGAAGTTTTAAAAGTTCAACTCTTTTCAATCGGGTTTTGTTTATTTCATAAAACCACTAATCTCGAAGAATTTATTTGGGAAATGGATATCTTTCGCAGATTTTCTTCTATGCTTACATTTTTCACTTTACAGTGTACAATGTCATATACATAATATACTTTGGCACACTACACTACTCTGCCTTAGGAGAAATGTATAAAACTGACGGCGAAGCGACTTCATTACGCAATAACAATCTAATAAACCTGAAATATAACATGGCTCCTCTATATGGAGTTGTCCTCAGAGGCTCTGTTACACGGAGATGAGAACGGATTAAAAGTTTTTACAGTGGTTCTATTCAAGTTTAAGTAGACATTAAGATAAACGTATAATAACATCAGTGTCTACTTCCCATTTCTACTGCAGCTCCTATTTCTCCGTCATCCACTTTACCTGCGAACAAGGTCTTTATGCGAGGAGTTCCATCTTCATCTTGACGGTCGAAAGAAAATTTTCTGGTCGTCTGAACCGCTTAGTCAACTCGTTTAAATTTAATGAGTCCATTCCCTTCCAGAACAAAGCGGAGAATGGCAATGCCAAGTGGTATGTATGGAACCAGTGAAGATGAAGATTGCGGAGGAAATATGGTGTAAAGTGTGTATGAGAGAAGAGGATGTTATGATGATGTCGGACTATAATATTCTTTCAGAGAATATACGACATACATACCTGGTTATACAGTAAAAGGGATAATAATGATAGAAACATGTTTGGTGGTAGAAGAAGTCCTCCATTTCCAACTCAAATTGTTAAGACAACTTCATACTGTGCTCATCATGTCACCATCACCGTCTCATGTGAACATTTGAATATCGATTCATACGAAAAGCTAAAACCGCTTGATGGACACGATGATAGCGAAAACTTACTATTTGTAGAAATATTACCAGATACCTCTAGTCAAAAGCGAACGCGACGTGTCTAACGCAGGTTTTCCATTTCATACATTTAAATTGACAACTCTGGCTTGTTTCCACATTGTCTTGTCAGTTGCACATGTAGGTAAACTGTCTGCTGAAGGAGTTCTAGCTGAAATGCATATGATGGAGGAGACTAACTGGTCAATGGGCTAAATTTCTCCCTGCTTATCCTGAAACATACGTATCATAAATATACGACCGTGGTTCTTACATATGTTTTCAATGTAAATAATAATTATCCCATTATCTATCTCCCATGATTTACAAAATACCATATCATATCTCATTGTTTGTCAAACCGATCTATTTCACGCAGCCACACCAGAGCACACCTAAAAACCGGAGCGGCAGTTGACAACAAAGAGCAAATAATACGGTAATAATAAGGTGTTTTCTTCTCTGATTACAAATAAGTACATCAGCTCCGGTTACAAAACTCTGTAACAATGCTATCAATAGTAGGTAGCCGCAACTAGAAAATTAAGGGTGCAAAACTAGTTGTTAGCCGGGGTTGATGATGATGAGATAATCAGAAATGACAACAACAGCATAATAAGATGATGACGGTGAAGATGATTGTTATCCCTCATCAAGGGGCTTCCGAAAGAAGAGAGGTTCGATGATACCCTACTACATGGTAGGCATTACTACCCACCTAGTCACCATTCACCGACAAAAAAGGTATAGAGGAATGAAAGATGGAAGCATTAAGAACCAAGTCGTTCAGTTTATATTCTTATAACTGGATGCACAATAAGGTGTGCATTTTCCAGAATATCATCTCATTATTATATTTTCCAAAGGCACAGGACAAATAAAAGGTTCTGACATGATAATATGTACGTATTCCATTATTTCGTAGGTAGTCTGCATGTCTTCATTCTCTCTTTCATTCATAACTTGAACAAGAGGCTTTTACAAGGTTTGTTGTGTGCTTGACATTTTTTTCTACCGGTCCCCTTTAATCAGAATAAAAAAGGTGAGAAAGAAGGGAGACCAACTCTGCCGTTCATTCACAGTTTTTTGTACGGAATGGTTTCTTCACAAAATCATACAAATTTCGAAGAAGTACACCTTTTGAGAATAGTGAAACCCATTCATTCAAATGACTGAGTAGTGACTCTGTATTTTTCAGTCATTATAGTTGCAAGATGCCCCACAGTCAAAACATGGACATCAACGTAGGTTCTCTTATGTATTGTATAATAGGTGATCATAATGCAGTTTTTAAAGATTGCTTTCTGCTTTTTTCTTCTCTATTCTTTTTCTCTAGCAAAATAACCCAAGATTTAAAAAGGAATACCGCTTATTGTTCCTCACGTAATATTTTCGTAATCTATTTACTATTCATAGTTTAACTTTCTATATACTGCTGCATTCCTATGCTTTCTATTTTAGTTTAAGACATTTAAAATACTGTGACGTACTGATGCTCCCACACATAATCCCAGTGGATGAAAATCTCCACGATTTCCTACTCTTCTTTCTGTCCTTCTTATATACCTACCCATATATGTTCCTTGACTCTACAAAATCTTTGTTCCTCTCCTTTTTTACACTCGCTTCATTCTTTTCTCCTTCTCGGCTCATGCATAATGTAAACACATGTAAATAAATAACAATATTAATAATATTACAAACACACATGTTAATGCTGATGTTGCGTTGTAAGTCTCATCTCTCCTCCTTTCTTCTGTTTTGTCATGTCAGTTATATCTTGAAACCTCTTGTACATTTATTTTTTCCCTTTTTTCCACAAAACCAGCAGTACAGTAGCAAAATCTATTAGAATACCCTATTACTCTTGCTTCCTTCTTCTGGGCTTCTTAATATTTATACTTTTTCTAAAGAATAATCGTGCATTCATATGTACCATTTCAATAATGGATATTACATTATTTTTTCGTCCTCCTCCTCCTCCTTCATCATATTCCTCTCGTTATTACAGTTATTATATGACTATTTTCTATATTCTGCACCCAAACATCTTGAATAATAGCAATGCAGTATTATTCTTATTGTATTTACAATGAATACGAAATTTTTGGTTCCACGCAGATACGTAGATACATTAAACGAAAAAATGAGAGTTACTGTACGGTAGTCGAATGAGGAAAGGAATCGAATCTGTAGATTTTTCCGACTTCAGTCAATCTTTTTTTAGATGATGGATGTATGCAAAATTTATTATTATTATTATTATTATGATTGTTGTTACCATTGTTGTTATTATTGCATCTCTATTATTTTTATGATGATGAGAATGTTACATATTTTGTTTTTTACTACAAGGACATGCTTTTATAGTGCAGTAACGCAAAAACACAAGGACAAATATTCGTTGTAGCTGTTTTTTACATGTCGAGTCTATTTTTTGAAAAGCTCAAGAAAAAATCATCTCTATCGTCATCATCACATATTGCTCTAAACATTCTGAGAAAAAAATATATGCATGACAGGAGCAGTCACATTTTCGACGAAAAATTTTCATCCTGATCATCAACATCAACTGCAAGTATCACCACCACCGGAATACTCATTGGTTGCTTTGGCTTCATAATATTTTTTTTGCTGCACACAATCTCTTGTATCATGCTTGAGTAGTTCTCTTGTTGTTCATCATTGGTAAAAGAGGAACAACAAGAGTGGAGGAATCATCACAACAAAAGATACAGATAGATAGTCAGACAGAGGAAGAATAAGAAAAAAACATACAGAAATTACATACATATTTTCTCTGGTTATTATTGCCATTGTTGTTTGTACCAAGGCAATGCCTTACTTATTTTCCATATTTCTCTGGTTTCCTGTATGTCAACACATCACAACAACAACAGTAGATTATTCAACCAGAGAGGAAAAAGATGAGCTGATGTCTTTTTCGTAGGTATATGCATACTTCCGATTATACGTAATAATGGTGCGTCGTAGTGTACAGGTATTCATAACATTAGAATATGGAGATAGAATGTGCCATTTTTTCTGGATGCGATCACCACAAGACATAAAATATGGAACAATAGAGAAAGATACAAAAACTTATTAAAAATTTAGATACTCTACTCTACAGTATCACAAGCAATATCATCATCGGTTTTGCCCTACCTTTTTTTAAATAGACGAAAACCAAAATAAAATGGGAAATTCTCATTTTGACTCTTTTGTTTCTCATCCTTTATGAGTCAGTCAGTCATAATGCCGATAATAGGAATACTTGGAATACAAGTATACAAGCTATTAAGAAACTTTTATATACTTTTTTTATAACCATGACAATAGTGATAAATGATCAATAAATGTGGCAAAAATGTGACACAAAACAAGTTTTGCATTTTACTTTTCATAATGATTTTGGTTTTGAATAGGTAGTTACACAACACTGGTAGGAATTTTTGCAGTGGCATCCGCTAAATCATATTGTTAACAAAATCCACAACCTCATTTCATAAAGCACAACACATTTCACGCGAATACATATATCACACTATGAAAAGATTATTAAAAAGATAAATTTAGTTGTCATTGACAAGAATAAGTGGTAGTCCGACACATTCTCTAACATCACAATTCTCTAAAATTGCCTATTAGAGAATTGTGACCACTAAATTTTTTT
>JAQIXX010004253.1:0-16823 GCA_034700605.1 Willowsia nigromaculata
CAATACCTGCTGATCTGCAAAAAGGGTACTGTCGTGAACGCCACCTCGTTCTCTCGGCCTTTTGTCTGTTGCACCTATTCGGTTTCCTCGATGCGGGTCCACTTCCGTTGGCCCTGTTTCGAACAGTTTAGTTTGAAAAATATGCTAAAAATATATACCTACTTATAAATGTGAACTTATTACCTGTATATGGACGAACCATAAGAGTTATGTTGGACACGGGTCTACCGTTATCTGTAAAGCATAGTGAAAGTTTGTGGCACTACCTGTAGATCAAACTTTCTCTCTGAGGAAAAAATGATTAGCTATTGTAATGGATTCACTTACAAACACAGGTGTAGATTGCACTGTCGCTGTAAGTTGTGTTTTTAATCTTTAGAATCCCATGCTTGTCAAGGACCTCGATTTTATGTGGTTGTATGTTGACATAGTCATGTCCTCTCATCCAAACTAATCTCGTTCGATCCACCCCTTTCCCCGATGGGCACCTCAGTTTTAGCATGATTCCAGCATAAACTGTGGCATGACCACGAGCCGTGAGAGAAAGCCGCTTCTTCCATTCCTGCTGGATATAGGCATGAGATCGACTAGTTGATGAGCCGACACCGGATCCAGAAACCATTGAATCGTTCGGTGATGCGGATTGTTTAGATCCCTGGAGAGGTTTTGTGGTGGGAAAGCAGAATTAAGAATTTTGTGAGTGATACGAAAACTTTCACAAATAAGCTTACATCACATCTTCCTGCATATATTTACATGCTTTTACTAAAAACTTTTTACCTTCCGACCACTGCAAGGTTTCTGATTACAATCTCGAGTCTCAATCGGCTTCGTTTGAGGACAGTGACGTTCTCCATTTGACAAATCAATTATTTGACCTAAGGCAGTAATCTGCTTACAATAAAGTGCTCTCGTTCGTTCCCCTCCACCGCATGGTTTGGAGCACTATACAGAAAAGAGAGCAGATTTTCTATTTATACCTATTTCTTATGGCTTATCAAAATCCAGGAAATTTCCCCAGTTTTTATCCGCTTTCACTTACCCGACTCCAATCTCCAGGCTCCCAGAATGGAGGGCAGTGAACAGCATTACATAAGCGCTCAGTTTTTGGGGCGGGTTGAGGACAAATACTGTTTGGAACGATGACCGTGTTTCCTCTTGTTACTTCATGAATGCAGTTTACCTGGAGGTTTTAAAAAGGTTTAAAATTTATATATTTTGTAACTGATGAGCACAAACCAAGATGGTTTTTAAGAGTACCTCTCGAATCATCACTCCACCACCGCAAGGTTTAGAGCACGGCCCAAAATCTGACACATTCCATCTCGGGGGGCAAGGATGGTCATTGCACGTTCTCGTCGTGGCAATATCCGGTTGCGCCTTGTCCATGCAGAGAACAGGCGTCGCAATCCTTTGATCGTAGTCTCTCACGCACTGAATCATCGCTTCTTGGATACCTACATGATTTACACACACGCACGCACAAGTGTATTAACAGATCATAAAAGTAAATTCAATCTAAACACTCAAAAAAGCATAAAAAAATATTTCCTCGGATAAGTAGGTGAAAAAAGCTCTCTGTGGGATTTTCATATATACTTTGAAAATAGATAAGTATGAAGTAGGCCGAGATAGGTTCCCCGTTAAAGGTATTTTATTTCAATACAAATAGAATTAAACTACTTTCTCCAGAGAAAATCGGGTGAAAGTGGTCTGGTCTGAAAGGCTTACCACCAAGACAAGACGCAGAGCATGGGGAGTAGCCAACAACTTTCCAGGAGAAAGTCATATCCTGCATGGAAATACCGGGAGGTAGCCCCACGGCAATGGATCCTTTATTACGATAGTTTGAAGTGAGACTGGAGGGATCTGGCTCTGCTTGCAAGGCCTGCTGTGAGTCCGATAGTTTCTCAAATGCTTCGATCTCCTTCTCCCTATGATATAATTTTTTTTAAAGGAGAAAGTCCATTCAGAAAAGAGGAATATCTTAGAATGGTATTTTTTTTATATCGCATCAATTTCTTTCCCATTGAATATCAATCATCGAGTTAGTTTTTTTTTGTGTATGGAGTACCATCATAATGATAAGGTAGCCTTCTTTTCTCCAAGAAAATAAATACTTATGTTGGATATTATGAAGAGAGACGAGACCACTTACTGAGAAGCAGTACACGAGCGAGCAAAACAACTCTCCGTTTCTGCAGGCTTCGGACCTGGACACTCCTTATCGGGCAAGTTGGCAATGGTTCTGGAAAATTCTAGGAAAATTTTACATTTTACGTCCCGCTTTCTTACTCCCTCCCCACAAGTTTGACTACAGGGTCCCCACTCCTCTGCTACAAAACTGGAGAGAAGAAAAAAGATATAAAAACATGTTATTAATTTTGCAAGAAAAGAGGAATAATTCAAAAGTCCTTTCACGAGAGATGAAGATATGATATAATTTAGAAGATGTTATTATTAAACTGGATTATGACCACGATAAAAATTGTTAACAAGCATTTGTATTATAATTTTGTATAAAAAATTGTTAAGATTTTCTCCGAAATCGATGATCTCATGTTTTGTATTCAAATTCTGAAAAAATCTCTTCTCCAATAAGTTGTCTGCTTGAATAACAAACAGGTTTACTTTCTCTGTGGCCCGATAGCTTTCTCTTAATTTTCCAGACGAGAGGAAAGGCCACAGAGTATTTATTAGACTATTGTGTACACACTACAGTAGTTTCAAAGGAGAAAGTTGTGAATTAATAGAGAGAGAAAGTGAGATTTTCATAAAAAACAAACATTCATTGTTATTCTTTCAGTGCAAACTACTTAGACTAACATGGAGTACATTTTAAAACGGTTTTTGGTGCTGTAGAGAGTGTAGCATTGCTTGTTAATTTTATTTGTGAAGAAATATACATTGTGGTCACGTTCATTTAAATAAATATTAAGTATTTGATGTGTACAAAAGTGCTAAGAAAATTCATTCATTCAATTAGCATTCACATTGTTTAGTCGTTATATGCACAATATACACATATATAGGTGTGCAGTGATGCAACAGTGCATTCTGAAAATTAAAAGTTTATAAGCTCAAATATGTGATTTGATTTTGTATCGTGTCCTGTCGTTCATAAAATTAGAAAGGTTTTCTAATTTGGATAGATAATAAAATAGGGTTGTTTTGGTGTGTGAACCGAATAGGAATTTTTAGAAAATTGTTTGTCGCTTTTTTGTTAGAAATTTTTTAATAGGGACTGTATATTTAACCCTTCCTTGCGATGTGTAAGGTGTATTTTTTGCATATCACAATACCAGGATTTCCCTTTAAACTACGCATCTATAAATGACTTCTAGATTTTTCTAGATTTCTAGGTGGATTTTTTAGCTTGCAATTAGTGACTTCGTCAAGGGTAGATTTACGAAAGGGGTACATACAACATACAGTATGTGTATAAAATACAGGATAAGATGATATGGATCTGGTTTGCATTCCGATATAATTCACTAATCGACAGAGAAAATGTTAATACCTAAATATTATATAGATTTGACTAAAATATAGATAGTAGCAGCATTCTGTAGTATATATACCAATGTTGAATGGGTGATGTAAATATATTTTCATGAGTAAATCCATAAAGATTTATAGGGCATGACCCTCCCTTTTAAGCTGGAATGGAACTTTAATAAATTTTTTGATACTTACAAATTCGAAGTTCCACGGACTTTTGTAGAAATATTTTTGAAATGTAAAATGTAAATAGAGAAGTTAATTGAAAAGTAATAAAAAATGTTTGTTGTTTTTTGAAATTGTGTCGAGGCAAAGCTTATCGATAAATAGAAAGAGAGAGAGAAGGTATTTAAGTGATTTAGAAAATAAGATTGCAACTTTCCAAAACATTATAGCAGTTTATATTGCACTAAAGCAGCAAGCGAGTGAATATGCGTGTTTGGCTGTGTAAACATGAAAATTTAATAGAGAATTTGACTTTAAATATGATTCTGTTCTGTCAACTTTTTCCTGTTGGAAAATATTGAACCGGAAGTTCGTAATAATAGGCTTTAAGACTACAAGCATTTTTCATATTCAAGTGCGGAAACGTGCGTTTTGTGCGTAGCTTGTCGGATTCTTCGTACAATGGCTTCTCCAATAAAAATTCAAATAACGGGCATTGACTTTTCCACAAGAAGTAAGCCTCTCTTTCTCGATGAAATAGAGAATTTTTATATGCAATTTGAATAGAGAATATAAAAGGATTTGTAAAGGAATGGGACTACGATTCATTCCTATAAATTTCAAGTTAATGGTTAAATAAGCCACTTTTAAATGTCTTTTAGGTTTCCTCTTCGTCTTCCTCATTTCCCTACAGATTTGCGCTTCTACTTGAACATTTTTTTAAAGCATGCAAGCATACATTTCATAAGGTCGTTACATGGAATGTAAAATGGTGATAGTTGGAAATACGGCGATATTTTGGGTTCGGTAGCATTTGCATTCGACAAATGAGGAAACGAATTGTTGTGACGCAATTATATTGACAAATAATGTGATTATGGGATGGCACAGCGTAATATTATGTTTATTGAGACTTTTGCGTTGCAGTCTGCAGCTTTTCATTGATTCCGAGTTGATTGCCTCCTCGATTTCCTTGTAAGCCTAACTTTACGTCTATGTACAAATAATAAAAGCGATAAAAACAAACAGGTTCAGTTGCAGTTTAATTCTCTGCCATTTCAAAAGTCTCATTATTTGTCTGAGATTTGGAATATCGAAAATGCTATTGAAATAATGACTGCAATGACAATTACAGTTTGCTTACTTTATTTGTAAAGTCTGATACCACTAATTGGTGAGGATTTAGGAAAGCTATCAGAAGCACCGCGTAAAAAAGCAAAAGCTAAAAAACTAGCTAAATTTTAATTAGCTAATCTCTGTAGAACATTCTATAGACTAGTCTAAAACATGCGTTAACGGCTATACGACAAACACGTAAATGGACTGTACCGGTTTTTAGAGTTTTTGTGAGGTGTGCGGATGGTGGTGCGGTGGTTGTGGTGAGGGTTACTTTAAACTGTATTTGTATCTTTATAAACATTTACATTAAACATTTTTATTATTTTACTGTTCAGTAGACTAAACTCAATACTAATTACCAAATGTACTAAAGTATGAACAGAATTTACAAAAATGGATAAAGCCTTTTTTAAGTGAAAAGAAGGTAAGAAGTGTTCCAAGAGTTCTCGTTTTTTGAGTGCTCACTAAAAAGTGGAAACAGTCAAGTGGTAGAATTTTTTGGTGAAATTTCACACATAAAAAGCTTCATGTAAAAATAGTACACAGTAAGCGCTTATATCACAAAACGGTAATAAATACAAATACGCAAAATCTAAATCAAAACCAGTCAACAGAAAAAATCATTTAAAAAAGGTTTTTGAAAATTTTCTAGATATATTTTAAGATTATAGGACAAAGACGAGTACAATATTTAGTTAAGAAAGATTTAATACAGAGAACATTTAATTTTTATGGTCCCCTACCTCAGAAACAACCATCCGCACGCAAAGTAAACTCTGACTTTGCTGCAAAGAGAAAAATCACAAGAGAAAAAACAACAAACATCATGATCATATCTTCCTAAATAATTATTTATACACATAAAAAATGAACTTTTAAAGTGGTTGGAATGATTAAAAAATTAAAAGGCCACTTTAGACTCAAGCCAATATATACAGGTTTACCAGTCATAAGATTATATAGGTCAACCAAATCCACTGGTTTCCGTCATAAATTGCTAATTACCTAATTCCTCGTCCTTCTTTCCTTGAACGAAATATTAGTGGCCTAATAATTTTTTATCATTGCCGAAGAAGAAGACTATAAATATTTAAAAGCGCAAGAGATATATTTCGAGGATTACACGATGAAAGAAGAAAGTAAGATGGCAAATACAGAAAACAATGTAATCTCTTTTTTTGGCAATATTGCAATATATTTTTTATCACATACGGTACAATACAGATTACACGGAAGAAAAATGTAGGCGATAGGAAACAGAAGAAGAGAAAGAATGGGAATTGTGTCTACAAATATGATATAGAAATGTTTCAACCCTTTTTTCATAGTGATATACCTATGTATAGATTGCAAGAGAAAATGATAAAGAAAATAAAAGAGAATTACTTTTATAAATAGACTGTTATTATTTATTTAAGTGTCTATATCTCTATACACTGTAATTGTCCATGTTGATCTGTTAACGATGCAAAAAATCGCTGTGAAAAGAGAACCAAGTCATTTTCCCATTGTTCTTTCCTTCGTGTTGATAGGATCCTACTTAAAGTTATAGCGGAACCACAGGGGAAGGGAAAATGCTGCGTAAAATAACTAGTGTACCCAGGGACCGGCCAAAAAATGCGTTTCAAGATGGCAATATTAAATCCATATAGTAAACAATACCACCAAGTGAAATAATAATACTTTTTTTTCTGGTACCATTATTGTTATTATTACAACAGTCATAATTTTCTGTGTGGAGCACACTACCAGTTGTGATTTTTCCTCCTCCTACCCAGAAAAAATATTATTTGTGAATCACACGCTGCCTTTTATTTGCTCCACGCAGTCCTTGGCATTCATAAAAAAAAGCCAGAAAGAAAAGCATAGATATGTCAAAAGAAAGACGGAAAGAGAAATAAGAATTTCCATAATAAATGATAAGGATGACAATGGCTACATTAGCCATGTGTAGTAGCAGGGATTTATATATTATGTTGTTTTTACATTTTGTGGAGCTTGTGAACAATACGTGGAGATTTTCAGAGTTTTTTGAAGCTTTACATATTCTAAATGTCAAAAGTTGTCTAATTTTAACCAAGTTTTCCACAATATTCGCTTTGCTTTGCACCCATTTGTCATTCGCAACTAACTATAAAAATTTCTGAAAAACTCCACGTATCACTAAGAAAGTCGATATAATAACAATGGAATATAATCATGGTTGTTATCATACTTTAATGACATCGCCAATCATCTTAGCATTGAATGTCCTGCTGCTGTTTTCACAGTAGTGTACTATGTATCCTCTTATCATGCACTTTTTTTCTATATGTAAAGCTGACTAGCTGGGTTTTTGGTATCATAATCGCTAATAAGATTTTATTTTCCTTTTTTGCGTACTCCCATATTTTCCAGAGTTACTCGCTTTTATGACTCGATTCATAGACTTCATATAATATTCTTCCACAAGAGATCTAAACAAAGGAGGAGTAAACTGTCTGTGAATGGTTTTAACGAGATGCGACCACCATAATCACCACATTACTGGGTTACATATACGCAGAAAAAGTACATTAAATATTCGGAGGACATTATTAGATTGTGTCTCTTTCACAACTGCATAATCTATGCCCACCATATTTTTTAACGTGTGCCTTAGAACACAATAGAATACACCCACGCACGTGAAACATTACTCGTAATAATTATGTGACATGTACCCATCTGGTTCCACAGTGTCCGATGGAACTGCACTTGCTTTTCATTTCTTGGATAAATTCAACTCTCATTGTCAGTAGCTAAAAATGAGGAAAAGGGTTATGGCTTGGACTATAGAGACGAAATCAAAATCAAGCCATTTGGATTCATATCAGTTTTTAATCTTGTTGCATATCATGTCTCAGTTTGTAGGTTTTTGGGTGCTACAATGTACGTGGGCTGTGAGATGAATTTTAATGAGTGTATATTTTACGTACACAATAAAACGAGGGGAAAAAGCTAATAAAACAGGATAATGTTATTACCGGGTTGACATCATTTTCTCCATATTTAAGTTTAATTACTGATTGTACTCTACCGTCTTCCATAATAACCTTTCTGTTTGTATTTTTCTCTTTTGTGCCACTAGACATGACAAGAGACACAGTCACACAGTCGTTCCCTTTTTTATCAATTATTAGTAATCATTGAAAAGTTAGGATTTCTTTGGAAATTCAGTATTCAGGCTTTGCATCGAAAATTTGTCAATGGGTTGACTTGACCAGAAGCACACGTTTCAAATGTGCTACCTTGCATTCTACGACTGCACGTCGGCTTTTTATCCAAAGCACTGGAACGTGTCATGATAATAATCTGTGACTGACATAGTTTCCTTTTTTTTCAACGAACACCAAAGAATGCAGTTGTTATATAATGATAGCCTGCCAGTTGTAGGTAGTTTTTAGTAGTACAAAAAATACTAAGACATTTTCAGAGAGGTATTCGTTGAAGCAGGTATTGTACATGAAAGAGAATAAAATGGAAGCATAAAAAAGAGCTTACGTGGGCTCAGAAGGGATTGCATTGCGATCAAATGAGACTGCATTATCCATAGGAGGATAAGGTTGGATCAAGGGTAAAGTGTGTTCCCGCGGCAGCTCTTCTATCGTGTTTTCCCAGAGAACAAGAAATGTGGAAAGAGAAAAGGAGAAAACAACATCAAAATCCATTGTTCACACCAACAGGAAGCGTTGCATATACAATTTAAATGATAAGTGTGCATAAAACAGGTTTGAAATAAAGTATACCGTAGTTGCTCGATTTAACTGTGGGGCTTCTT
This sequence comes from Willowsia nigromaculata, assembly GCA_034700605.1. NCBI lineage: Eukaryota > Metazoa > Arthropoda > Collembola > Entomobryomorpha > Entomobryidae > Willowsia > Willowsia nigromaculata. The sequence goes on from JAQIXX010004253.1 coordinate 8,585, forward strand.
AAAAAGTTGCTAACTCGGCTACCATTTCAGGTTTGGAAAATTTTGATTTGGAGCCCAAGTATAAATCGAGTAAATACGGTATGCCCTGGAAACAGTGCTGAATTTCAGCACATTTGGCGAGCCCTCATATTTCCCTTCAGAATTGCACTCCTGAAGGAGAGGGAAAGCTGGATATATGCATAGATAATCATAATAAGGTAATTATATATTTAGTAGGTTGTGTTGCGAAACAAGGTATGATATGCCTACCGTCGAAAAACGCTTCACTATCATAGTCAGTCGGATAGCTTTCGGGGAACCGGCTGGAGTAGCTCTCCATATAATTTTTATTATCTAATTCTGCGATCGTCGATGAAACTGGAGGTTCTGGCGGTGTAGTTTTCACCCGTCTCTTTTTAGTCGGTCCAGTCCTGCTAATAACCAACGCGGTGGGGGCAAGAGTTGTCGTACTTGTTGTTGTCGATGTGGTCGTTGCTATAATCAAGCTGGGGCAAACAGGTTGATCGGTGCACGCTTTTGTATCCGCTGGCTTCAATTCCGGGTCACAGGCTGAGCTCGGGAGGTTCATTGCATCTCGACATACAACGTTCCGTGTTTTGTAGCCCTTCCCACATGTAACGGAACACTGGGATTTGAGATGAATGGAGGAAACAAAAAACAAATCAGGCTCATAATTTTTTTCTCTCTGGAAAGTACTCATAATGACCACACCAAAGTGATTTGACTGATTGTTTTTTATTTTCTTCTTTGCTCTGAGACCGAATATACATAAAATAGAACACGCAGATTTGCAAAAAAATACGAAGCAAATCTTTAGATTTCCAATTCATGCAATTAAAATGTAGGTTTGACACACACTTTTAGAACTCCAGGAATAACTACCTGAAATACTGAGGTCGGCATATTGAATAACATCGTATCTTTTTTTATAAATAGCATGACTGAGTTTTTTTCCTGGAGTGCCGCCCTTTTCGTGCCCTATCGTTAATAACCATCAGCAATTTGCACTCTAATCAAATAAAATGATCAGCCGTGCAGTGGAGAAAAGTGCTATTCTTGCTTTTCCTGTTTTGACTACGTAATTGTTTGTTTCCTTCTCTGGTTTTTATGTATCGGAGGAAAAATGTAGGGCAGGAGGAGAAAGCTGATTTTCAAGTGAGATTTTTAAGAGTACAAAACACTCTGTACCTATATTATTAGCTAATTTTCTCCTTCCCAAATGTAAACTCCTCTAACATATTAAATAGCATGTATGGGTAATAATAGATTTGAATATCACGCACATTTTTAGAGAACCCATAATAATATAGAGTTATGGAGTTTCAAGTTCTAATAGCTTCATTTGTAAAGCCTTTTTCAAATCCTGCTTAAGTAAAAGTTACCAAAAAAATCAGCATTTTAAATTGTGTATAAAATATGCAGCAAAACTGGAGAAATGTTGACATTTAGATAATGTCACCCTTGTATGCAATTTGTGTAAAGAAACTAGTTTCACAACAGCACTTACCGATGACCAAGGACCTGCGTGCCAATAAGGACATGTCTCCATGTTGCATGGCTCTTGACTCGAAGGTTTGCGAATGTGTGCACACAGTTTGTCAGCAACCTGGAAAAAATGTAAACATAAATATGCAAATTTCCCATTAAAAGTTTATAAGGAACCTTTTTTAAGCTTTCTCCTGCTGGTTTCGTAACAGCTCTTTAGATTAATGTTAATTACCTTTAATCAGTTAACCTGCATATTGTAGCACCTTCTTATGCTATTTTTATGTTGAAAATTCATTTAACATTCTAGTCAACAACCACTCAAAAGTATAACTCAACAACTTATGTTTCTTTGAAATGCAGCCGGACGTGTGTACAGTTATTTTTGACTGGAGAAAGCATCATAAAAATAGTACTTGAGTGCAAACATAAAATTATTGATTAACCAGCTTAAAAGCCAACCTTTGGAGGCAGCCAAAAGAAAAAAAAATACATTAATATGTCGCTCTCTGCACATTTTGCCAGGAACGCATTACAAATCACGCAACTTGGTGATTCCAGCATTTTCAGAGAGTACATCAGAATAAGTCATTTTTACCGTTGCTCTTGGCATATAAAGCAATTTTAACATCTCACGACCCTGTTTACTAGCAAGTTGGGGAAAGGTGCATGGTTCATTAATTTTGTGGAAAACTCATACAACAGAGAAGCATGAACTGCATCGAAGAATGAATTGGTAGGAAGGAAGATGATGATGATGTTATGTGGTAAAATATTTATGTTTTTATGCATATTATTGCATAATATTACATGTTGTTCGCATACATGCCGTAACAGAAAGGTCAAAGTTTATCGATCCAGGTTTCAGAATCATTATGTATTTACTATACAGGAGAACACTCTGGTTTTTTAAAACTTTTCATTAATAAAGTTGACTACAAGGTCTCTTTAGTCAGCGGAACAAGCCATGCCAATCACTGTAGACATTTTGGTTGGTAGGTTGGACGATAATTAAAATGTCAAGCTTTTCTTCAGTTGGAGCTTACATCGTGTTTAGAAATCTACTACGTTGTATTTAGAATTTCCATCGATTATGTATACGATGATGTATTTCATTGTTCTCGGAATTTACAGCTACTACCTGAATAACAGCTTTGTCAGGTTTTAGGTATGTCTCTAGAAGCTAATGAAGATTATTTTGAAGAAGTTCACAAAAGACAAAAGAAGTTCATTTATAAATAGCTATTCCCATTTCGGAGGAGAGAATGCATCAGTCTTATTGGACTCTGCTAAAATGCAGACAGAGATGACATTGGTAGTCAAATCCGCTTTCTCTGATAAATTATGAGTATGACACTCTGTCTGAAAACCGGGCTTCTCTTAATAAATAATTTTGCAGCTGAGATGTTCTCGAACGATCTGGAGGAGGACTAGGAGGCGCATGAGGAGACTGACTTGGCTGGCCGCGTGTAAGACAGTCTCCAAAACAAAAGAGAGGATGTGCTCTTCATCATCATCTTTTTTAAGACCGTCTCAATCTCAGAGCCATCATATTGAGACAATAGGACATAAAAATTGGGAACAGTTGGAACAAAATATATGCTCATCTTCCTATTTATATAATTTGATGTATTTGTGTATGTTATTATTATGCACATGTATTTAATTTTGGTCGCATATAAAGTGGCTATGTACATAATGCAAGGGATATTTTCGCTGCATAAAGAGATCTTCAAGATTTTCGTGAATACAGTTATTATGGATCTTACTCATTCCCAAAATAAAGGTCTTAGTTGGGAACACAATGTTTTCCTGTTTGTATTCTTCTTTTCTCTACACATCTTAGCCTTTTCAAGTGTCTTCTTTCTTATTGTCTGTGTGTTGTTTTCTTCTCTTTCTTGTGTACACAGACACGCACTCTGAGAGAATTGTGAGAGAACTGAGGGAGAGAAAAATCGTACACTATTTGCATTATATTCCAAACCACCAACAGCCACAGCTACCCAACCTTTATACCATCACCCCGTTTACAGCTTTTCCTCATAAATTATTTTACATCCATCTTGACTCAAGCTAATTTTCTTTATATTTCTCTACACGTTTTGTTGACTCCTCTAGAAAAAAGAAGTCTTCTCCTTCAACAAAGTCAAAGTCAGTTGGATAGTGAAAAGCAGACACTATATATCAACCATTTTGTTCAGAACAATGCTAAAAAGCATTATGAACTTTCTCCAAAAAAAGTAAAGTCGACATAAACAAGTGAACAGAACATACGCTTGTGTGTGTACCTATAAATGGCAGACTTACATATTCAGTTAGTTTGCTTTCAACTTAAATGGAGTAAAACGGTTCTCAGTCCAAATATTAAAATTTTCTGTGTTTTTCGAGAAAACCATGAAATTTTGTGTCTAAAATAAACTGAGGTTTCTCCTCATTCATAAGCATGTATTGTAGACACATATTTATTCACTTTGTGAGTTCCTCTTGATGCTCAACCCTTTCTGTCCATGGTCTCGCTTCTTCCATTTCATCATTGAACTTTCTGCTTACAAACAGGGATAAAACTGCCAGCGTAAACAGAAACAAGATTTATGTTTTCCAAGTTGAACTCATTTTTCTGGTAATAATAATAATACTCTTTCTTTCTATTTTCTCTCTTGTTCCACAAAAAGAGACTCCCAACCAAACCAGTAGTAGTCCGGTTGTCCACAAGTATGCAAAATATTTTAGAACACTGTGTGCTTCCATTCTAAACATACATCTTCTTCTTCTTGAACTTTTGGTATTCTTGGCATTTTCTCTTTTAACAACCCATATGCATTTACGCTTATTTAGGATGAGTCAACCTTTCACTTCATTTTACACGCTATTCCTACTACTACGCTGCAAGTGATTTGATGATGTGTACAAAGGAAAACATTTTTAGTTATTTATATAGCCATGCTCATCACTAAAGTTGGTATTATATCACTGGTCGTCTATCTACAAGGAAAACTATTCAAGTGGCATCCATTGACGGAGAATATGAACTTTAAATTTCATTTGAAATCACGCTTAAGCTTCAGGAAAATAGTTTGAAATGTAACAGGTTGCTAAAAATATCAAATATGGGAAAAGAGATAACAAATTTTAAATTTACCTCAAATTCTAAACTAGATTCCACAAGTTGCCACACAAATGATGTACCTTGTCATGAGAAGAATCGCTATACTGACTGCAATTTCACAGTCGGTAGGAATTAGGCATGTTCCAGAGAAAACGTCATGGTCATCATTTTATTTCATTCCTGTGCACCGTGTACCTTTCCAGCAACACCAGAGTTTAGATATAAATAAAGATTTGAGTATCCTCATTTTATCTTGTCTGGAATCGGAGGAATGTGTTAAGAGATAAATGTGGAAAGAAAATGAGACGTCTATATGTACAGTATACAAATGAATGCATTTAAAGTGTAGAGACTAAATTTTGTATACCTTTGCATATTTTCAAGCTATATAGATACATAAACATGTGCTAAGCATTTCCCGGTTTAAGTTCTGCAGAAGCGTATCGTAAAACTCGATATAAGAGTGACAAGTAATACGACCATATTAATCAACTTGTTTTATGCAAGACTGGTACAGAGTCTCATTCCGAAACAACAATTCGCGCAAAGTTTTCAAATCAGTATAAAGCATACCATCATCATCATCATCTCCTACAACAAGTAAAAGCCAAGTGAAAATAATGATAAGTGAAAGCACATAAACATTCTCACATTTTACGCATTCCTCATTCCTCTTTTTATAGTTCCCTTCCTCCTTTCACTAAACTTTTGAGAGAAACTTGCTACTAGGACGAGGACAGGAACGACTTGAAATCTGTTGATGTGCATATAAACTTGTTCTTCGTCTTTTCCTCCTCCACTTTCTACTTGAAAATCATATCAACCATATAAAAAAAGTGGATTTGATTTATCCTCATGTTATGTATGTATCTAATGTATATGCTCGTATTTGAATGAACCATTTAATGGCCTACTTGTGCTCGACCTGACTTGTTGTTGAAGAAAATGTAGTATTAGCAGCTAGTGTTAGTGATAGCTCAAGTATAGCAGAGAGGGAAGTGGCAGCAGTTGAAAAGTACGATAAGGAGTAAACTGGCAACATTGAAAACTTTTCTCGTCTTCCTTCCTCCTTTATACTTTTTCCCTCTTGTTGACTAAAGGACTTGTGTCTGGGAGAAAGTGTGTAAAAAAATTTATTCTACATTTTGCTTTCTCCAGTATGGGTATTTTGGCTATGCTGCGACTAACAACGGCAATTACTGAAAAGCCGTTGGTTCCTGTTCCGCTGAAAAAGAAAATTTTAAGTGGAATCGGAAAAGAATGCTGATGTTGCGTAAATTACTATTGCTCTTTGAGATATATGGGAGGGGAGGGAATATGGAACATAGAGCTGAATAGTGTGTATAAAGTTATTATAATAGCTGAGAGCTGTTAAATTTTCTAGAGCTCTTGAATTTTCGGCCGAGTGTATGAAATGATTATATTAATTATCACATCACTCCATAATAATAATATTAATGATAAGTGATCGAGTTTAGTATTATTACTTTTCTTAGAAATTTGTAAGCAAATAATAAAATTTGTAAAAGGAAAAGGATAATTGGTTGGAGAAAAGGAGTTTGAGTTGGAATAAGAATAATATTATTGTAACTTCAAGTTATTCTCAAGTGTAGCAAACAGTAATCATTAGAAAGGCACTTGTTTGTCTGTCCATCCACTTACATTTGAAATTCATGGGTACATACATGTTATGTAGGGAGATATAACAAGTGTTTGGTGCGGTAGAATTTTATATTTTGCTTGTACCTGTGTGCTGTCAGCGAGGAGAAGAGATTTTTTAAGTTGATGTCAGTCAGCAGAGATGTTTTAAGCCCTAATTTTATGAAAGACATGGAGAAAGCGGACAGAATATGTAAGATGTATAGTTAGAACGTGCGCGCACAAAAACTGGTGCTATCATTAAAGTTAGTGCCTCGTAATTCGCCGCCGTTTTTGTAGAGCATCCAGTTAGAATAAAATGGTTTTATGGAGAAGAGCCAAAAGTGAAAATCAGAGTTGCATGCTCTATACTCCAAAGTACACATAGCGTAGTTTCAGTATGAAAGGTAGTTCGTAAAAAAGTCCATATATAACAGAAAATGGGGAAAGGGAGTATTGAAGCAAAACATGATAGTTTATAACTGCAATGCAACTACACCTACGCATAGACAATTGGGAGGATTTCTAGATTTGCGTCAGTGCATCATGAGTTGCGTTTGAGTCATAAGTTTTATATATGCAGTTGCTCGATTGTTGTAAATAAGTTTTCGTTGGAAATATTGTTTACAAAGTTTGCAACTGCTTTTCCCAGGTAAAGAAAGACTTTTTACGAGGATTGCAACGAAAAATTAAGAGAAGGGCGATATTCTCTCCATATTATTTTTGCTTTGATTAAGAACCAAAGGTTGAGATTGGTATTTGGTAATAAGATAGTTTTAGTGATCATATTGGTAAATCCTATAGGACCTGGATCCAATTATTACATAGCAAATGTTCAAGTTTTCTAATTTTATCGAAATGTAGTTTGTCCTGAGGAGACACTTACTGTGTTAAGAAGCAAACTGCATTTTCAATTGTTTAGTGTGATACAGTATGTAATCTTTTGCTATTATTGGTACTTGCTTCTTTTAGCAGACTGTCTAGGCTCATCAAAATGCTCACCTTCAAACTTTTTCGATTCAATTTCTTATCATTTACATTATGAAAAAGTATTACGCCAATTTTTGTAACTTTTGTGCACGTATGATATTGTTGACAGCAGATATGATTTCCCGATTAATTTCTATGAAGAACTTATTCTATAGATATCCATTTGAAGGCATTGCAGCGAACCTTGATGACACCAAAATACAACTTTCAGGTGCAAATGTTAAAGTGCAGTTTTTAACCACCTAGGAGGTAATTCAATTTTCATTCTAAAAATTGACAAAAAAGTTTACCTGAATCTTTGTGCCATTCTTCTCTTGAGCGCAGAAAACCTTGCGAATCCTTAAACCGCCCCCACAAGTGACAGAGCACAAGCTCCATTCGCCAGCCTGCCATCTAAAAGAAAGTAAACAAAAAAATTTCATTGAGAGCACCAATAACCTAACATGAGCATCCATCCATTTCTTCAGTTATAAAAACTGCATGATTGTTTTTACATATATATAAAATATTCTTCATTGAAAATATTTAGCTTGAGGTATGTATGTATAATGCAAGGAAACACAAAGCAAATCTAAATATGTAATACATTTTGTATGAAAATAAAGCAATAACTTTGTATAACAGGAAGTCAATAAACTTTTCCCTTTTTATCTCAAAAAGTTTATAGGATGATATAGAAAAACTTTTCCTCTTCTTGCAAACTTTTCCGGTGATCCAATAAAACCAAAGGTCGATTAAAATTAAAAACATCAAAAAGCTACCTAATCAGTTTGCAACCATATCAGTGTTTGCCCTCGCGCTAATAATAAAAAAACAATTTGCTAAGCTTCCTTGATCCATCATCAAATTACTTTGTGTAAAGTGTAAAGCATTTAGGTAGCTTATAAATATTGAATTCTTCACACATACAAATTTCCTATCCTATCTATACGGAGTTCTCAAGTCAAAATATATAAAAGATTACCATCATTATCACCTTGAGTTTCCCTCAAAATTCGGGATAATGGAACGTTTATGATA
>JAQIXX010004254.1:0-16821 GCA_034700605.1 Willowsia nigromaculata
TGGCAATGCTTCTTGCAGTTGAAATATAAGGTATACAGTATATAAACCTGCGACGACAATCATAAATAGGTTCCCTCATGGTGATAAAAATATTGTAGGATAATAACTGTCTAATTTTGTCAATGCTGAAGAGTATCTGTAAGTGGTACCTAAGTGAATTGTAGATGATGTATGCATACAACTAAAAATGCAGTTTTTTAAACTAACTTGAATGAAGTCATACATAGGTAAACTCGAATTTTAAATGAAAAATATAATTTAAAGGGACATCATATTACTTCTGACTATATTTTAAAGCTGCAAATCTCTAGTCTTATCTGGATGCTTAAACTTCAAACGTGCTTGCGTTAAGCAACAGCGATCAAAGGGTTTAGTGCCACCACGTCACAATTTACAATTCAGATTCTGATATCTCTAGTCCACAGCAGCAGCAGCGTGTGTCGTGTCATGTTTTCTAGAGAAATGTTGTAACAACACAGAATCAGGCATGATAAATGATTTCAAAATGACACAATAGAACACTTTATCAAGATGGTCAATGATCACTTGTTATATTCTTGCTGTTGTTGCAGTATCATCTTTCATGAACAATGATAATCTACCGTTTGAAATGTTGTCGACACCAAAGTAAGGCCTTAGCCGCAGACATGTCAAACACCTCTTATCAGGAAACTGACGGTCAGGGTATACAGCCGAGTGACTGAGCTTAAGCGTTTTGCAAATACAGCACTATAAAACCGTCTTAAAGATAATAGTATCGCTATCATTATTATTAATATGCACACAAAAGAATACAATGAATTCTGGGCAGGTAAGAACACGGTTCAAGATAACCTAAGCAAGATGATATAGGTACATACTTAATGCGGTTAGCATTATATAATATGCCACTAGTGAAGTATAGTGATGTCGGTTGGACAGACTACATCAAATATCAGTGTCTGCTTCAGTCATTAATGTTGGATTTAAAAATCTTAACTTTAGTATACGTTTACTTACCTCTTACTTACAATGCCTTTACCTTAGACTTCGGTAAAAGTCAAGTGCAAATAACGAAACTTTCATGTAGTATTATAATTTTATTATCAGAAATTCTTGATTGCATATTGACGCAAGACGAAACTTACATAACCCATTTACTGTCTGACTGGGTACAAGTATTACACTTAACACTTTGGAAAAATAATTTGGCTTATGATTAAAATCCCCTCTAAAATGCTCTAGTTACATGCAAGCTTTACTTGAATTCGTATGATATACATATGAATTCCTTATTATCCTAAAGTGACACAAACGAAATTTATGCAAAATTGAAAACTTCAACTTTTAGGATTCGATTTATTGACAAACATTCCAAAAAAATAATTATGGTATTGATTTGCCAAAAATTGAACTGGTGGTTCAAACTTTTTACTATGCCTGCTCAGGTAGTGAAGATCTAAATTCGACATATGAACTAATTTGCCTCCACAAACTCTTGAATTCTTATGGAACTAAAAGTAAAGATGCTAAACCTTGCTTAAAGTGATTAAGTACTAAAAGTTTGACAAAAAACTTCCCGCTATGAAATATCTTATGTAATAAATACAATGACATAATGGTAATCAAATCAATGGTAAAGCGGAAGATATGTGCAAAGCTACAAAAAATCATCTATTTGTTTAATTCCTATCGCATTATAAAACTTCTGATGAATCTTTGAATCCTCATTATCATTATTAGTAATCATATAGTTTCTATTATGAAAATAGTTAGCTGCTTTGTCTAAATTGTCTATATTCTATTTACATTATGCCATGGCCAACCGAGTTCATTGAATCGAGCGTTGGTACAACAGTTATGGTCTCTAGAGTGTTATTCAATCCTTCAAGGGAGATTAAAACTAGCCCTTGTATTAATAACCCTTGAGCAATCACTAATCGTGTTAGCATGTCTAAGACGTGAAGACCGACCATCTTATTATTCTCACAAATTATATTATTTCATGCTTCACACATAAAAATCGTGGTATCCCAGCATACCACGTATATCGACTACAATCTATATAAATACAACATAGCCAAGTACAACCACTATAATATGTGATTATATATGTTCAAGCTTTTAAAAAACGTAAGTTTGTTAACTACTAGAAAGATAATTATTGATTTTGATTTGGAAAAAATATATTTATCTGATCAACCGATTGCATCATTGTATCAGTCAGATTTAAGTCTACTAAATCTTGTGTATCCTTGTGATTCTTTATATTTAAGGAAACCGACATTTGCTTTTTACTTGAACTTCATTAGAAGTACATCACAAATACAATCAGTTCTACCACCCATTGTTTGTACTTGGGAAACTATTCTTTTGGCAAATAGTATGCACTTTCGTTATCATTGCTACTCTTATTAGCTATATATCAAATGATGATACATATAATGAATACACTGGTTATTTATGTTACACAACATCGCAATTATATTTCCACAAAATAGAAGCTTCATTATTGTGGTGTGAGATTATAAACTTTATTATTTAGATTGCATTGAACTAAACCACGTTTTGCTCTTCCCTTCCAACACCAACTTATCAATTTAGCTTATCTTCCCATTTCTTTACGGTCTCCTCTCAAATGAAACCCAAGGAATTTGTCTACTGAGCCAAGTCTTTTACAATATTCTACACGTTTTACTTTTTATTGACGTAGGCATCTTAGGATTTCAAGGGAAATCGTTTTTGACATAATGCAATACACACACATAAGCATAATAAACTAGCATGCCATCATTCCCATCTCCCATCTTAGCTCTATAGCTGTCAATGCATTGATGTGTCCACTAGAAGGTTGAGCAGGATGCGTACTTAAAGTAAAGCAAGTTCCCTTTGGCAAGGGAAAACGAAATACTGAGTTCATCTTTCTCATCATTATCACACATAACGCACAGAAGATAGAAAAAATGCGAAGAACTAAAGTTACTGCAAATCGTTTCCAATCAATTGGGGCCATCTTTCCTAATTAGCCTGGTAGAGTTGGAATGAAAAACTAAAAGTTGTTTGACGGTGCTGCTGTCCTTAATTAAAAACAATTGTCTGGCAGTTCTGATGAATCCATAAATCAAAAATCAAGTTATGCACGATGCACCAAAATAGCCAAATAGCTATCTTCAGTCAGTCATATTTCTGCACTGGCGAAAGCGTTATGTTGTAGGTTGTTGCGAAAGCATTCATAATTTTACATCGTTTTACAGAGAATGGAATGGATGGTAAATCGTTTGTTAAGAATTAATACAATGAACTATGCCGTAAACCGATATTTTAGCAGTAAATTTAATACAGTGAAAGGTATTCATTGTTGACACAATAAAAGAAAGAATATATATTTTCTAGTGTCTGAATACTAATACTAATGTCGCATTTTACGTCTTTCCTCCACATTGTATGTATTTGAAAAAATAATTGTGATAAAAGCTAATTTGTTCCATTTTATTATGATGAATGACAATCAGATCAGGATCTTGGAATTAAGACGCTTGGAAATACCCCCTGCTACCACTTAATTCTAGATAGAAAATATAGCTGTCGGTTTAAACATTAATGACCCAGATTTGATGACTCATAGTTTTGTATGTGTATTGTAAGTGATGCATGAAATATGAAAGTTATTACCGTAAATTCGCAATTAGACGCCGGGTGTCTACGAGCAATCGTCGATTTTTGAGTCCTTAGACGCCGGGCGTCTATTTGGGGGAGGCGAATAATTGAGGGGGGCGTCTAAAGTAATTCATCAAATTTTGGGATTTTCGTTGTTTACATTTTATCAGAGATTTATGTATTTTTCACAAATAAATGCATATTTGTCGTACAAACGAACCTGCCATTGTCAATTTATAGTTATAAAAGTCAACATTTTATGAATGTTTGCTCAAAACGTTCAAGTACACGGGCAGATATGCCGTCATGCATGCTGTAGTTTAAGGAGTACAAGTCTTGACGGGCGTGTAATTGCGGGGGCTTCTATTAGCATTCGTCGACGTTTTAGCTCGTAGAAGCCAGGGCGACTATTTGGGGGAGGCCAGTAATTGGGAGAGGGCGTCTAATTGCGAATTTACGGTATACAAACAATGTCAACCACGTTTTGCCCTTCAGCATCATATTTCAGATAGAGCAATATTCTCACAATATTGTTTTTGCAATCTCATTTCAAAGATTGAACATCAATAAGATACAACGTATATGTCGGTGTCGGTAAAAATTTTATTAACTTCTTAAAGACTAGTTACATGGATTGTGACCATTATAAAACTATACCGTAACAACTTCATGACTCATAGACTCGTTAAAGTGTTTTTGTGTTTATTGTTTTTAGGTACTCAGATATGGACCCTTCGATGTCGATTCAAAGTTTCTGCCTCACTTGCTGCATACTGTTTGGTTGGCTGAATGAAACTTATCAATGCCATAACATTCCAAGCTCTGCACAGATATGTGGATCCAATATTGATCCAGTTGACAGTAGAAAAACCCATGTTGTTTCGCACAGAAAAAACGGTTCTTCGTGTGCATGCGACAGGTAAACATATTGTATAATTCTGGTTTATGTATGCAGTATAAACCAACGAAAGGTTGAATCTGTTGGAGCAGAAAACAGGACACAAACGAGATGGGGAATCATTAAAATATTTATATATTTTAAGTGCAAAAATCGATCCTTTCGAGCAGGATGTAGCATAATCCTACTCTAATGTCAACCATTAAACTGGATGAAAGTAACAATACATTTAAGCAAACAGATATTAAGCTATCATTTTGCATAAACATTCTATGAATTATACATGAAATATTTTGTCCACGACATACCAATATATAACATCTCCTACAGAATATACTTTTCATACACGAACAACATTAACCTTTACAACCCCCTCATCTGTTAATCGCATGAATGGGCAGAAAAAATCGACATCAAGTAAAAAAGCATTCAAGCAAAAGGGTGGAGACTCTCATGTTCTAACACATTGTTTAGTATAATACTTCTTTATACCTAGTCATTCAATATGTTATGCATTATGCATTTTTGATCGTAATAACTTTTTAGTTGCGAATTGCTATTATATATTTCACATTACTGCCGGCCACTGATAAAACCTACCAGTGTCAATGCAAGAGTCGCACTAGTGAACAGAGATCACAAGAGAACTTTAGTATGGCTATCAGTAGTACAGGAGCAAGAAAATGGGGTGCGGCTCATCAAAACGAAAGGAAGGAATGAGCAATTTTCATGATGTCAATACATTTTCTACCAACTATTAAATACAATAGCAAACTGCATTAATATAAGCGTATCAGCATGGCATATTATAATTCCATCGTATCTTAAAAGAAGCGAATAAAATGCACCGTAACACCATGTACGGAATCATGTATGCAGCAGTGCAACAAGTTTGTAGACATACATTTCCTTTGTTGTTTTTGCTGTCTATGCCATGAGCTATATACTCAATTGCTGGTGATGATGATGGATAATTCTACATTGTTGAACTAGTCAATCATTTTTTTCTTGCATTAAAATTTGAACAAATAGAAAACGCAGGGAGCTTATCGATCTCTTCTGTCTTCTCTCACTGGTGCTTTGTATTCCACATTTAAAATGCGTAAGCGTCGTTGCAAACGCAAGAATCGTAAAACTAAATTTCTATACACCTTAATTTGCTGCAGGGATGAATGGTTGACACGACTAAAGTATTGCGGCTCACTGACTTCAATAGCAATACTAGCCTATCTACCTATACCCAAGTGACTGACTGACTGACTGATACAGATTGAGTTTATTGTGGGATTTGGATATGCACGCGTTCTCACCTTTTCTCATAGTTACTTTAATACAAGATAGGATCACAATTATGTCTCTCCTTCAGAAGCCTCTCTACCACTTCTAGAGTCCTCATCCTTGCCGTTGTCTGCTTGTTATGAATAAAATCTGTGTACCTATAATGAGCATACCTGCTTACTTGTTCTTATTTCTCTTTTAACTACTTAGTCGTTTATGTCTTATTTTGTGCACCCTTTTTCGTGTAACATGGTCACCACCCTTTCATATCGTCATCATCATTATTATGAGCTGATATTATGCGAGGCAGTGGTGCTTTGCTAGGGCAAAGCGATCCCATCGATCTTATAATACACTCATTATGATCATGCTTTCATTATTTCTATGCTCTTCTAGCATTCAATTTATTAATAGACATCGAATCCCGCAATATTGAAGAATGTGCTTAATGCATGCACAATCTCTGCTACAATATATATATAGCATTTTAGCATTATCATCAGTGTGAGATGTGATCTATCAGCAAGACATAATGTGGAGCTCCCTTAAGTCATACATGCATAACTGTTGCTTATCTTAGAGGATACCTTTTCTTATTGCTAGTCAAGTGATGTATACGTATGTGCGATGTCTATCAAACTTAATATTATTTGTGCACATACATTTTATACTGAAAATTCCTCATATCATCTCTTTGTTTGCCTCGAAACTTTACAGCGCTACTGGTAGAGAAATAAAAGTAGTTTGCATTTGTGAATGCCGAATTGTGCGTTTCTCATTATTGCAAGCAATGTAAGTAAGTAGAATGAATGCGCGTACACCTTGTCATAAAATGCTGTATGCTCTTACAATACTATATAGTATGCATTTGCTTTAGCAAAATTTACAATATTGCGCGATGTTACTAATTTCTTATGACGATGTTCTTGGTGTGATACTGACGATGATGCTTGCTGAAAGGAGATACATATATGTATCCTTCATCTCTTAAGTAGACACATGGCGTGGCGTACCCTGCAACAAGGCGTACCTGCACATTTAAGAAGAAAAAGGCATCATCTTATCCAATTCACCACCCTCCTCGCTTTAAGCTTGAGCACTTGATGACTTGATTATATTTTCGCTTGCTTATCCTTGCAATACTTTTATTATTTTCGTATCGCACTTAAAATTATCGCACAAATAAACGCAAGAAAAATTAAGATGGAATTTTCAAATTTCTGATATGCCTCTCTGATTAGAATAAACGCTCAGTTCATCTCTGGGTCTGTTTGTTGATGGTCACCCAAGAAAATAAGGCAGACAGAGCAGCAGCAAGCAAGCCGAGTCGAACAATTAAAATTTAGTCTCTCATTTTGTCCCTCCTGCCCTTCCTCATCCACGCATGGAATACCTCGACAAAATAAAAGTTTCCTCTTTTCTAATTTCAGTATCAAAATAATTGGATATTTCAACGGTTTACGTATGATTTCATCGAGTGGTAACAGTGAGCTTGTTGTTGAATTGGTTTCCGAGATTTTTTAATGATATCTGGATCTCCTCCAATTTAAGTTCTTCTAGTACCCTTCAGTACACACAGCGTACTCGACTCCACTTTCCTACCGCCTACACTAACAAAAAATACACCAACGCG
The DNA here is from genome assembly GCA_034700605.1 of Willowsia nigromaculata. Taxonomy (NCBI): domain Eukaryota; kingdom Metazoa; phylum Arthropoda; class Collembola; order Entomobryomorpha; family Entomobryidae; genus Willowsia; species Willowsia nigromaculata. The sequence continues at coordinate 7,446 of JAQIXX010004254.1, forward strand.
TTGTGTTATGGTTTCATCGCCATTCTGGAAAGGCAATTCAAGAGGAAGTAATTGCTTCTGTTTTTAATAGAATTTTCATTATTACCCCCAACTAATTGCGTTACTTTTATTACCGTAAAAGATCAATCATTCAGTACACCTACGTAAAAGTGGGGAAAGTTTGTCAATCTTTAAGTTTCCTATTAACATCTGCGTAAAACTTTTCTCATTGGATGAAAGTAAAATAAACTGTGATAAGACAAGTTATTTTTGCTTCCATTGTTGAAATCCTAATCCGATTTCAGTTCTCTATCAGGAAAGTTAATTGGATAGACGTATCCCATAAAGGTAAGCACCATATATTACAATCTTATACAAGATAGGCTTGCATAATAGATATGAATTTTATGTGGGCTTAGAGGACCACAGTTAAACCTTTAAAAACCGAAAGTCAGCAATTTCATTTACATGCATCAAGTGTCTTCTTGATCATTACCTACATGTACTCATCATTCACCTAAATTATTGCCATTCATGCATAGTTGAAGCAAAGTTCAAGAAAATATCAATTTAGAGTGAACAAAGAAATCTTCATATCGCATGCACACCATTATTATTGTTTGGCTATAAAAATTTCTGCAATCAACAAGAGCAATCACGCCACACACATATTAAACAAAACAAAATCTCAAGAAATACGTGCGCTGCTATTCTTTTCCACTCATCTAAAATGACTGGTGCACGGTGCACAACTCTTTTTGTTCGGTAACTGCACAAATGACAATTGTCCTGCTTAGTTGAGGAACAATGAAGCATATATTGCAAAAGCCCTCAGGATAAACACAAACCCTAAATATCCTTCAAACTTTTCAAATTACTACTCTTTCATACGATACATGCCATTAGTATGATTTTATGGTATGGTATCCAGGCGGTAGTATAGTACTTCAATGTACAAGCCTTGCCTTACAATACCGCTTGCTCATTTGCCCATTTCAATTCTAGTTAAGCTTTTATCTATATCGGAGACACAAAGAGTTTCTAAAATGTTTTCATAATTTCAACCGATTGTTCAAATAAAACGTACAAAAGTATCTCATTATTATTTTCCATTATCGCATATAAAGCATACTGACTTTATGATGTGTCCATTCCTTAAATCCATAAATGTAATATAAGCAGGCAGAACCATTTGAGAAAATGTATCAGTATAACAATCATTAAAAATATTACCATTAACATTCCATTCTCTCCATGTCATCTTCAATATCGCTAGAAACTAAAACTATATCTATAACATAAGTCCTTTAGCAGCTTAAAAACAACAAACATTTCATTTATCATCAACGTTGAATTATACTCAGACCGGATACGTTGATGAGTATAAAGCGATGAAATATGAGATTTCACTGTTAATTGCAATAGCCAAGACACATTTTCCAAAGAAATGAAGTTTAAAAAACATCATCATAACTTAATGCACACATATTATTAGTTTTTGATCAATAAAAAATGGTACTCTATAGTTGCTCGTGTGTGGTTACAATCTTTTGGTTAACATTTCACCAAGTTTACCTCCAAATAAACAATGTTTAACCTATAATTTGAGTCGTGCTTATGATTCGCTACTTATTACTCATCTTATTAGATTTGTTTGATTTTTTCTTTGAAAAAAAAAATTCTGAGCTCTCACTGACCTTTTAATAGTTTTCTTCATATCACTAAAACATGTGATGTGGCACTTTGCTGACGGTGGTAAGTCAATCGACAGGCGAAAAATCCACATCATACACTGTGCGATAATACACGAGAGTTTATGCATTTTGATGTTTACATCACTGAATTGTGTTTGCATGTCCTTTTTCGATTGTGCAATTTCACTTTATTTTCTTCCTTTGCTGCTCTCCATTTTAAGCTAGGTCATTGATGCTCCATATATCTTCACTTAATTAAGTATATCTTTCACTTTTAGTTTGCATGCGTTCATAAAAGCTAATTGGCAATGAATTCATTCCCGTGTCGTAAATGTACTCATTAGAGAAGTATTTTTGTGAACTGGAGGGCGAAAATATTGCTTGTCTGTAGGAATCTTTCATTTCGTGCCAATACCGTAATGCCTAATTGTGATAATTGTGTTTCAATGATAAAATTGGCTGGTAACCCTTCACTCTATACCGCGAATAACTTGTTGTTTGCTGAATAATTAAATTAACACTTCATTCTCCAATATACGATCACAGTTGTTCTTTGTTAACTAGAGTTGACATTTTGACAATAGCGTGTGATGAGTTACAAAGAATTCAAACTTTTTGTAATCTATTCGTTATTTGCAAATCTAGAGATGTAACCACCATTCACCTTACAAATGCTTCTTTCAACAACACTTGCTCAAATTTTAGTTTTATGTAACGATTGCGGCTGGTATATTTCTAAATCAGCAACGCTATGCATATGCATATAGTGTATCATCGTATTTTTGTGTGTTATAAGTTATAACACAATTTTCTTGTTTACACTTGAAAATTATATTGAACTATTTATATTCAATTGACAATGTTATGCACTATCGCGTTCAGACAGCAGGAAGGGATTTGCTTCGCTCATATACGATATGTCAGATAAACGGAAGGAAAGGACAGAGATCATGGTGACCTGTGCTTGTGCGAGCACAAAAACCTCTTTTTACCATTCATTTTTTATTGGTTATATAATTGGCATTGTATATTTTATGAATTGTTAATACTGATAAATGGCGGAAGAAAGACAGGTAGGAAGGATTATGATTTCTAACACAAACGTCGTCAAGACTGGAGACGTAACGGGTGTCGTATCACTGTCCACTATCCCCTAGTTCACACACTCGAACACAATAAGCAAGCAAGCAAGCAAGCAAGTTGGTCATATTGGCTCTACTTATTGTAAGTTATTTTGCTGAAGATTCATCCGATGATACAAAAGGTTGTGTTACTAATTATTTATAGAACCAACTTCTCATCATTCATCATCACAATATGCATTTAGTTCTGTAAATAAATTGAAAATTGTTACTTTACATTTAAATAATGGATGAGTGAAGTAACCCAATTCCAAGAAATTTTTACGCCTGAACCCAGTCTAAAATTAGGAAACGGTTGTATTTATGTGGAATTGTGGAGTTGGTTTTGTGTTTACACAGAATAGGGAGTTAATAAAAGTAAACTCGTGGATTGCTTTTAGTTTGGTGTCGATAAAGTCAATAGTTTAGACAAGAGTGACATTTCCAGATAAAAGTTTATGGCCCAAAATACAGTGTAATTTACTTCAACCATGTAAAATACGATATCCCTCGGCCACGGTCCATAATGATTGTATGAATTTTATGATTATAAATTGCATGGAAAGTTGACACATGAAATAAGTATTGCATACTTTATGGAATAAATGTCCTATCTTTAGCGGGTAGTGTCAGCAAGGGAAAAAAATAGATTTTCCAGACAATGTTTTTAAATTTGTTTGTGAGAAATGTATTCGATATTCCAGTGGATGTGATGCGGTTTGAGTAAATGTAACATTCATTATCACATACAAAAAAATGGAATCGTATTTCCTCCTGGAAACCAGAGATAATTCCAACCCAAATCACTCGCCTTGACTAGGTAAACAATAACTATACATTTTGTATGCACTTATAATGTAATTTATATGTACATGTACGGATTGTTTGTTTACGTTTGACAAACCCGAAAAATTGTTAGAATAGCTCACTTTGTTTTCTTTTCAGGAAAAACTAATTTTCCAAAAATTAAATCAACCAGCTAACAAGCAGAAACACAATATAAGCAAAAAGCCAATAAAAATTTTATTTCTACTTGGATTAAACAAGCATAGAAAAAAAGTCTCATGTAAAAAAATTTTCCAGAAACAGATCAAAATTGATACGAACGACAAAGGACAAAAATCAGATCGCAATCAGAGGAAATCTCGTGGCGTTTTGAGTGCTAACCATCAACAAGCCTTATGTACATAAGATTATACGCATTTATTCTCTATCTAAATAAACGCTATACATACCTCTCATTCATGATAAATGTATCGCTAAAAAGAACCATGAAAGGCTTACATACCTACACACATCCTAATTGTATATGCGAGCGAAGCAGGAGTATAAAGCGATAAAACAAAGAAAGTAGAAACATTTCTCTAGCTATTACTTGTGTAGACTAATTTTCTTGGAACGGGATGAAAAAATTGAAGGCGTTAAATTTTGCAGACTCCTTACAACTTCATATTATATAGAAATACGTGCTTTTTGAAATCATACTTATGTCATGAAATAAACATGTTTCAACTACCTCCAGTATCATTTATGATAATTGCAACGATTGTCAATACATTTGAGTAGTCTGTATCGCCAATACCACAATTAACTTGCATTAGTATGCTTTTAAGATCAACTTGTTTAGTTCTTTCGGGGTAAGAACAATCCTGAATCCTTTTTTGACATTTGACTTTAAAGATATGTTTGTGTTTGCAAAAGAATGTGTTTCCAGAATCAATTAATTATAATTAATTAATCACTTAAATCAGTTTATAATTTTATGAACTGCAACAAATTTTCACAATCTAAATGGCAGTAATAGTTTTAATGCGAACAATGCACAATTGAAAGTGTACTGAAAGTACATAACTTGCGTAGAAACATGTACCTGGAACTTCCCTGGAAATATTGGCATTTACACGTCCTGGTAGTATCATCGCAGTGAGACTTTCTTAAATCATTAAATTAATGTTCATCATTGAAGATTTGCTACGAAGAAGAGAGGATGCACTGTAGTGTAGTTGAATAGGTTAGTCTACAGTCATGTAGTACGTGTCATGCATTTCAAATGTCAAGTTCTATCTTTATGTTACCAAATATAAGTAGTTTCTGAGAAAGTCCTCTCTTGCTCACTTTTCATTCGAATTAGTTTAAAACAGTTTCTCAGAATGCCATTTTTAGTATTCTACTGTAGTTAATTTATATGCAAACGATCACCAGAATTGTTATTTATTCATGAGGGTTCTTGTCCCCGGTGTACTTTCAGGCGGCTGGTCATTTGGAACATAGAAATTCAAGGAAATGTCGGGCACTCACTATTCCCGGCAAATATTTCTGTTCGGTATTATACCGTTCCTCTGTGAGAGAAACTTTCACGGACTTGACATGGATTGGGAGTACCCTAAGGACTCAGACCTCGGAGAGGCATTCGGAGCTGAATCTGAAGAAACAAAAAAGCTGTGCCTGTCGGCCCGGACTCAATTCGTGATGGCTATGATATGCCTGATGTTGCAAAGTAAGAGGTCACATTCCGTAAGTTCGCAATTAGACGCCAGGGCGTCTACGTGCAATCGTCGATGTTTGAGTCCGTAGAAGCCGGGACGTGTATTTGGGGGGCATAATTGACAGGGAGTTCTAAAGTACTTCAAGAAATTTTCGGATTTTCTTTGTCTATATATTGTATGACTCAGTGTACAATTTTCTGTTACATTTACCTACAAATACCAAAATAACAGTCAACATAAAATAAATGCAGTCTCCAAAGTCCAAACTCTCGTATACATGGGCAGATATGCACTTTCATTCATGCGATAGTTCAAGGAGCACAATGTTTGATGGGGCGTGTAATTGGGGGAGGCCAGTAATTGGGGGAGGGCGTCTAATTGCGAATTTACGGTATGTATTTTAGAAACTAGCAGTATTTAATATAGGTATATAAAGTTTGCGTAAAAAATTTGAACAGTTATTTATGCGGTAGTTCTCTCATAGTCCCAAAAAACCGATAAATGTACATAAACGAATAGTTAATTGTTTTGTTAGTAGAATTACCTACTTACTATTGTTTTTTGGGGATTGAATTGATAAGTTGAAAATATTTTGACGGAAATGTTCAAAAATATAAATAAAACTGTGTAGCACTAAAATTTTAACGGAAAAGTAAAACGAACAAACCTTTTTGGGACGATTTGATTGCATAAACTGGAACCCCACCCAGTGTTTGACTCATGGATTGGATTTTTTAGCCCGATTGATCGAAGTATCTGAATGTCCTTCCTGAATGAACTATTACAAAGACAATTGTACATACCTAATCAAATTAAATTAAAATTTGATGTAACGTACACAGCACACATTATGCATACTAATGGAGTTTTAGTTTTAAGTAATATTACAGAAAAAATATCAATTGCTGAGGATCTCGTTGTCCCGTTTTTCATTACGATATGAACAATAAATTGTAATTCATTTACAGCTAGCTCTGTAAAACTAATCTTTTTGAAGTGTTCAACCGTTATAAATGAATAAGCAAAGCATCAAGTACATAGTAATTTTAATTACAATACTTTTTTAGGTTTTACAATTTTAGTTACAATAATTAATGTAATAAATAATTTGTTCGTTTAAATGTTAGGTTGTAGTACTCAAATGTATGTATTGTTTTTAAACTTGTGTAAAAATATGAACAATTATCTATCCAATAGTTCTCTCGTAGTCCCCAAAACAGATAAATGTGTAAAGCGAATAGTTAATTGTTTTCTTAGTAGAAATTGTCTACTTAATATTATTTTCACGAGATTGTATTGATTAGCTAAAAATATTTTGACGGCAATGTCCAAAAATATAAAAACTGTGTGTGTAGTACTTTAATCCGATGAAAATTTTTACGGAAATGAAATGAATAATGTGTTTGTTGAAAATAATTAATAAATTACTATTTTAAGGATAAACGTTAAACGTATCTATATCTAATTACAATTTCATGTTATGTAATATATACCTGTGTCATTTTCAGTTCATGAGTAAACAAAGGAAAATGTGAAATATTGAGATTTTTCAGAGAATCTGGCTATTTTTTATTGCATTATTGTAGTTTGAACATTTTACAGTATGTAGTATGTATGTAGTACATAAATGCGATGAAAAGCGGTAATGAATAACGTATTTGTTGAAAATGATAAATAAAACGTTTTAGTTATAAAGTGTAATATGAAACAGACTGATCCATTTTTATTTTCAATTTAAATCATTAAGTTATACTGAATTGATTCAACTTAAATAAACCGTTAATAATATAACCGACTTAATACCCGTTAGGTTTCAAGAGAGCTTTGGATTTTCTATTTAATTATGACAAGTTGCTAGATATATCATCGTAAATAAAAAATAGACGTGAACTGACTGACTACACATGAATTCATTATTTACCTACACGCATAACATATCTCTGAACAATTATGGTAGCTTAACCTAGGTAAGTACCAATTTATAATTGAATTAGAACTTAGGACTACAGAATATTTACAGCGATTCGATTTTGTCCTAAGCTTAAAAGTCTAAAATAGACTGACATTAACTTAAACATGTACTTAAATGCATTTTGCACAGCATAAAACATAACACAATCATAAATTTATTTTGCAAGAAGACAATTCAATTTTTAAGTAAACTATCCCCACCCACACCTTACAACTACATGACAGAACGCTAACTCATCATAAAATCGAACAAATCAATCGCTTAATTTTATCTAACTCATCGACAAAATATAAATACCTACACAGATAAGAAATTAATAGCAAAATTATTGTTCTGAATATTGAATCATGAATTACAGTACAAATTGGAACGCATCAACGCATGTAGTAAGCTCGGAACATCTTCTCATGCCGCTGGAATTCTTCCGTTGAAACATTGGACAGTGACCACTCACTGAACGGAAACCTCTCGATAGACTCTGCGAAGCTTCCAGCGCGCAAGGACAGCACACCCTTCAAAGTGACCTTAAAAAGAAATGGAATAAAAAGTATAGATATTAGACATCTTGTCACTAAATTACATACCTATACCACCACCAATCGACAAATTAAGTTTTTCAAAGTAAAAATGAACATTAATGAATTTTCAAAGTTTTATGTTCAAGTATACCGATTCCACTGGAGATTGGGAGGTAATTATTAACTGCTTCAGCTTCATATGGCGAATAACACGAGAAAAGAGGGTGTCCGTGATTTTCGGCATCCAATCAAGCCCGCCCAGCGTCAGCGACTTCAGCTCTGGAAAGTGAAAGCCATAAAATTGAGAATGGTGGTTAATATTGAATCAATTAAGAATGGAAGGAAGGATTAAGATATGACTTACTTGACAGCTTCCAGAACACTGGAGACTTGACATCCGTTCCAACAAACGCTGCATTCCGAAGACCTTCGCAGTATTCCAGAGAAACTTCCTCCAAGTTGGGAAGACCAGTCCAGTTCTCGCCTTCGTCAATATCCAACTCAGGAGCCAATTTTGGATGAATCCTCAAGTACCCATCGGTGATGCCCTTGATCCACTTGCAGGTTCGTCGAAAGCGGAGGAGGTCATTCTACTCCAAATAAGGCAGCACACTCCCGTCAATCTGAAACGCAGGAAGTCAAGATGTCAACTTGATTATTGTTTTAATTGCATTAATGCGAGGGGTGGGGTGTGGATGTTCAAATAAGAGACCCAAGGGATCATCGAATCACTCACCAACTAACTGATCACTAATCTAAGGCGAATAGTCAATTATTTGACAGATTATAATAGAGGATCTCTCATGTGCGGAGTCCAAACTTGAAATGAATGACTCACCACCTAACCTAAAAAAGCATGAATGGAGATTAGTAGTACGTTTTATAATTTTGGCGTTCGTTTGTTAATCTTAGTATTGACAGATATCTACAAAAGTATAGAATATAAAGACCAAAGACCTGTCCATGTAAAAGAAAATCACAAAAGTAGCGAGCATTATAGGAGCAGAGATCATTAGTTGATCTTGATAGTGCATGGTTAGCTTACATTAGCTGCTTTCTTGGATTTCATGAATGACGTCATTTGTCACTGCGATTACTGCAGTCAGCAAGAAAGCAAAGATATTTAAGAAATATCCAACATTTTCCTGAATTAAAATCATCTTTTAAATGAAGCATTTATCTTTCATGAATTTCTTTTACTTTTTTAGCATCATTTTTAAGTAAATTAAAATAATATGAAGATGTTATGTGGGTACCTATTTACATACCTATGTTGATAGCTGTTGCCGTAATAGTAGTACAGAGTGGGGCAAATTGAAACTCATGAAAAGAAAGAATTCAATGGAATATTCTCCTCCAACTCCAACTTTTAATAAATTACCCATATCCAGTAAGAAAATTTGGATCAGTGCATTTATATTAATGCTTATTTTCACCCCACTCGTTTTCACTCTCATTTCCCTAGGCTTATCACTCACAATCACAATATACCTATTCCTCATTCTTCCCGATTGCAGCTTCGCCCTTCGCTTCCAGAACCTCCAATGAAGCCAGTAGACCAAGCCTTGAAGATTGCCTGGGACGACTTTTGACTCCTCCCCCGCTC
>JAQIXX010004255.1:0-16818 GCA_034700605.1 Willowsia nigromaculata
TGGTGGTGGTAGTGGTCGTTGTTGTTGGCGGTGGTGTTTCAGATGAAGATGTTGACGTTACCTGTGACGTTCCAGCAGGAATGGCATTCAAAGGTCGCCGTCTCTTTCCCCCTTTTCGTGGACGGACATCATCATAGTATGCATAGTCGTAGTCTTCGTCATAAGCGTAATCTTCGTCATCATAATAGTAAGACACTGGTCGTCTAGGCCTGCAGCGACGACCCCGTCGACGACCATTCCTACACTTGCGGAATCTTCTCCTGGCAGGTCTCGCCGGTCGACGAGCAGAGTACTCATAATCATCTTCGTAATAGTCCTCATCAGCGTATTCGGAACCTTTGTTCTTTTTAGGTGGAACGGTTGCAGTTTCGCCCCCCGCGTCAGGAGCAACACCGCTAGATTTTTCTTGCTGCTCCTGCTGACCTTGCTTATCCGCTCCAGTATCTCCATCTGCGTCCTCTCCAACAAGGCGTGGCCTTGTTTTAGGTTTCTTCTGGGGCCTTCTTCTCGTATAGAGGTCGCGGTCAATATACAAAGGTGCAGCAGTTGTTGTTGATTTCGCTACGTAAAGATCCTTGTTCCTATAAATAGGCAGGAGGACAAACATATTATAAGCTTGTTTCAACACACCACTAAATTTCATCCTTGAATATGATTTTGGGTCTTTTTGGGGATGCCACCTGAGATAATCTTTTTTTCTTTACCTGTGGAAAAACATGTGCGAGTTTGGGCAATCCACATCGGACACAAACTGACAAATGAAGGTCCTCTGGTCAAAGGCTGTATAGTTGGCACACAAGAAGTCGAATCTGCTTCCGAACAGGCAGTGATGGTAAATCTATTGAAAAAGGATGCAAAATGTAGTGGAACATGGGTTGTGAAGCTTTCATAAGGTCGGAGTGACTCCTTGGGAAAAACCATCTGCATCCGCTTTTTGCAAGATTGAAGTAAGGCCAATATAATCATTTACCTGACATTTGTGTTCGACACTGGCGTAAAATCCATCTTTCCTACCATCACACGAAAAGTTGATGTTCTTGGGAACCCGGCTAAGAAACGGATAATCTGAGAGGTTATAGCCATTTAGCTCCCTTGGAAGATTGGGGTCATGAATGTAGTCAATTTGAGGATTGCCAGTCAGCGTGATATTTGAAGTACCGTTCCCTTCTTCTCCATTCTCACCATCGGTTACGATGAGAGGGTCCAGCAGTTTTTCCGACTCCGCAGAATTGGAAAATGCTATTGCTGCATTGGCATTGGTTTTATTTTCCAGTAACAATTTTCCGGTCAGTCACATCAGCATTTTGCAAAGGTCACGAGTTGAAAGGTTACAAAAACAAGACAATTCAAAAATTACTTCAAAATCAAAACAACAATCGAAAAATTTTCGGCTTGCATATAAATTCAAAAACGTATTTGAACAACAATTCATGGAATCGAGCACTTTGATCTGATGGTTATCGGTCAAAACAAAGTGTTTTTGTTATATCGCACCTACTTGAAAACACAATAGAGGCATGACTTTAAGTTGCATAATGCTATTGCTTTTTTCAAACTACAAAAGAAAGGGGTAATAACTCTTCTGAGATAACCTTTGCACCTTCATTGTTATGTGGTTTTTCATTTCTCACGCAGATACAAATCTATAATATTATGATCATGGTCGATGATCCTACCTCCTGAATCGTGATTTTACGGATTTTACTACCCTTGTCAAAAACAACTCTCTGGAGATGAGCAGACCACTTACTTTGCACTCATAATCTATTGCCGCTCTAATGCACTCCAAATACCTCCGGTTACCTTTATCATCGCTTTTATTGCTTCAACATGATGGAAAAACTGGTAACTGCTCAAATCATAATCCTTATTCGTTCCTGTCCTGAAGATCTTTGTCATTCATCTTTCATAATATGATTATTATATAAAAAGGATCGAGGATTTATGGTTGTTTGCTTCGTTATTATTCGAAACATGTTATCTCAAGGAATTCTGCAAATGTCACAGTGAAGATCCCAGGAGACATGGATGTAGTACGTTTCGCATTTTTCGTATTTCAATTCTAGTATCCTGTCGTATAAAACATGAATACGTACTTGATGCAGCGATTTTAAGCAAAAAGAAAAATTATGATTGGCTAATTAATATTTAACATTTAGTTAATTGGAAAAATGGAAAGAGTAAATCAACTCCTCCCACGTCGCCCCAAAAAAGCGGATTCAATGATCAATCTAAAAATAGCGAGATTGATAGAGTTGTTTATGATAAGACTGATGATGATGTTGATATTGATGACTAGAATGACTGATTCGGAAGGTGATCAGGTGAACATGTTGAAATTGAGTTAATGAATGCTCAACTCGAGGAGAGTGAAAGTGTTACGTGTTTACGAAAAATTGGCCTTGGTTTATGAACCCTTTTTCCCCATCCGCATGCATGCAAACTTTGCATTGAAAGACAAAAATAAATGCACTCTGAGCTTACAATAAACGATAATGACTTGTATTTACCTGAAAGTAAACTGATTACTACTATTTTATTTTGTACTCACGATGAGCTCTGAGCAATTGTAGCAACAACGCGTAACTCTCAAGCAAGTCATTATGATAATAAATCCATTCATTAAAGTTGTATCATGTGTTAAAAGTTTTGTTAGAGGTCTAAAGGACCAAAAGGTTTCAACAAAAAATACCTTGTTCATTGTTTGATGTATTATTTCTACCAACACAAAGTCTAACAGTTGCATACCTATACATGTGTCCCACCTCATATTTTACCTATTCTCACAGGCCCTTATTTCACATTTTTCTAATGCACTGATCTATTTCTGTAACCAAATACAAGCAGTTCCTCTTACACGTAAAGGTCAACCTAAGCGGTTTTGTCTTCATCATCATTATTGCCGTCATCAACATCGTCATTTTCATTAGCATTGTAAATTGTAACGATTTACAAACAGTCACTATTGTTGTTTATTGTGAGTTTACGTGGCTGATACTTCATACGAACACGACCTTGCGTTACTTTTTGGCTTTGGCCTGTGATAGTTCTCTGTCGTCGGCCCACACAGAACAACAAAAATTGAAAGAAAAAAAATCAAAGAACGAAGGAAGGTTGAAGGTTGTTTAGGGCTTTTGTAGGTATCTCTCTAAGTTGGGGTTTTGTGTTTTATGTCGGTATGAATAAAATAATATACTAAAAGAAAACTTTTTTTTGCTAATACAGGATGTTCAGGTATTTTTTTAAATATAAGGAATAAACAAGGCGTGAACTGCTTTTTATTTCTCTACATTTGATTACTTAACCCGATTGAGCAAAAAATAGGGCTGCAACCTGCGAGTGAGGGAATCCTGTAACAAATGTGAAGCATATGTGTGTATTGCACATGAATATATGGTACGTGGGACTTTTTTTCATATGAAAATTGCTTCAGGAATTCTCTCAAGGTTCTTTGTCAATTCATTTCTAGTGTAATGCGTTGTGTACTGATACACAATTTCTGACTTCGTATTGCCGGTAGTAAAAAACTCAACGAAAGAAAGTATAAAAAATGTTGGAAATGAAATTATAATGAGCTTCAAGAACTGACATGCATGAGATTTTTGAAGGATATGTGCAGGATGTTATATTTAGCGTCCGGGGATGCTTAAGTATATAGAGTGGGTACACAATTTGAGCACTTTCCTCTTCCATTTTATCTTTGTTTCAAAAAGCATTTGACACATGTTTTCAGGAAAATGTGAAAGGAATTAAGAGTGTTTTGTGACCGGTAACCTCTTTTGAACTTTTTTATCTCGTTTGAAAACACTGAACACAAAACGGAAATTAGTCACCTAACAAATGCGAGAATATTTTAAGGAGAATTATTGAAATAATCATAAAAAGGATGACAATTACAACGCCAGCAATCCCACTAAAAGTGAATGAATTAAGGGTAAAAATATGGATGACTTACAAAGTAAAAGGAGAACGGCTGCAATGGACCAGCTGCAGAAAACCTTTGACAGGCTCATTTTCTGTAAATGAAATAAAAAATACCAATGATTACGTTCGTCTTAAGAATTATTACTGACAAAAGCTTTTAAAATAATCATGCTCTTCATGTACACACATTTACTTACATCTAACAACAATAATTAATTAACCTACAAAATGTTGAGTGGCAGTTTACGACACGACTTACTCTTATAATACCGTATTTAAGCTTCACTCTACCTGGTACTGCCCAAATCGTGTACATATTATTCTTTATATTTCACAGAACTCATATAATACTATTTATGCGTACAGCAATTTTTTGTCTAAAGCCTTTTACTCCACACTCCACACAGTAATCTGGAAGTCCTTAATGGCGCTACGAATCTCAGTACTTATGTCTTGGTGTCTTTAATAGCTAACGCCATAATTGTCGTTTTTGTATTTCTGCTTGTTTTGTTGCCGCATTGTTGCATGTAATCATTGTATTTTTCTTGCATAACATCATATCCTTAAAGGCTTACGGCTGATACCTGATCTCTTACAAGCAAATCTTACGTAATCCTTTAAAAGTACCAAAACGCTTCCGAAAGGCAATTCAGATAATGATGATTAATGACAATGACACCCTACACCGGTTTAGGTAAATGATATTTTATCTCCGTGCAGTCTATTACTTATGCCTACAATTTCATTAAAAGTGGCACTTACTACTACTGCGACGAAAAATTCCACGCATTGTCAGAGCTAGCGCTCATTGGGCACTTAATAGCATAGCCTTTTCACAAAACCGGCGGTGACGTTGGAAGGGAAGATATAATTATCCATAAAATTCGCTAAATTCTAATTTGTTATGGGCATTCACAATTTGCTCAAATCACTTGAAATCTTTTTTTGCCTGTAACTTAATATTTGAAAGTAGATGAGTATGAAAAACAACAACAATTTGTTAGGAAATACTCGCTTGTGCTTCTTTTCTCTTCTTCAAAGGAAATACACACGAGATGCTTTAATCTTTTCGCAGGCTCAAGTTTATTCTTATTTAACTTGAAAATTATTAGTAAGTTGAATGTACAACCAGAAAAACCAACTGAGAGATAAAACAGTATTTGAAATAGTTGGAATGAAATTGAAAGCAAAATTTAGTGAGGTTCACTAACAATATTTTTTAGAGTACTGTACTCCTCACTATATATACACTCACTTCTAACTATTATTCTTTATTCAATTTTAACTCCACCCCGTTCATCCTAAAAGCTAAAAAGACGTAAGACGTGCAGTCTGCATGCAACTGAAACAATTATGTACTGATAAAAACATAAAATAACTAGTGCATCACCAACCAATAATATCCCTCATCACAAAACAGATTAATCTGACATGACTGAGACTATGAGCCATGCTTTTGTTATTGCAGTCAGTAGAAATAATCATAATTGCATTACGTTGCACTCAAATACAAACTCTGTTGTGGCAATTCATAGGATTCGTTAAAATAATCATGCCTAATCTTTACTCGGACTCTGCGTAAATGTTTTGAAGAAAGGGCATCAACATTTCATTTTTTTTCTTGAAACAATAAAAAGTGGCCACAAGCCGCATAAAGTCATTCATTATCACAATGATCATATTTTTTAAATAAAAAACTATCTTGTAAATACCAAAAATATCCCTTTCATTCACTGTATCCATCATGGCGTAAGAAGAGATTGTTGTATGCGAAATACATCATAGCATAATGATACCATGCACAAACACGCTTGTTTGTTGAATGAAATTGAAACACGCTCGGCTACGCCTACACCAACAGTCATGTTATCTAGATTAAGCCCAACTTTGTATGCACTGTACATCCCCAAAATAAAATGTAAATAGAGCTGCTAATATTAGCATTAAAAATGTATTTTAATTTATAGATTAGTGTAACTTTTCCTTTCAAGAGCTATCATTATTATGATGATGAGATGGTGTAGGAAAAGTACATAATATGCTCAGATTTAAAGGTATAGCAGTACCTGAATGCAAAACATGCAATCATAAATAAACTACAATCACTTGAGTGACTTTTTCAAAGGGCACAATACAAAACCTGACCTGTGTTTTAGCCAATATTATGTGCAGCAGGGTGACTTAACAATACCATTTTTTACATAAATCATTTTTTATTGGTTGCATCTTCGACATTTTCTTTAAATTTGCAGCAAAAAAATGTTCCTGAATAAGAAGCTTTTTCTTATGGTTTTCTTCATAGGGTAACGAACGAGGATACATTTTTCAATACCTGCATGTCATGCATAGTGTGTACTTTTGCTATCTTTTTTATCAAATATTTTTGATTACCACTGAAGTCATCATCAGTTCCTCAGATTTTTTCATGTGCACACTTTTTAATTAGCCTCATCCATATCGAACCAAACCACAAACAATAACAACAACTTGCACGCAGTCTTGCTTGCTTTATCTCTGTCTTGTTCTGAAAGTACAATTTTTTTGAACTTCTCTTCAAGTCAACGTTACCTTTACAAAAAATATAAGCCTATAGTACTGTATTAGTGGTGGTGGTAAGAGAAGAGAGTTCGAGAGTTTCGTTTAAAAAGTGATTACGACGATTTTATACATAGGTACCTGCGCACAAATAACGCCTTCTTAGTATCATATTTAAGTTAAAGTGCAGAACTGCGACTATTGCTACAACTGAAATAAAATAGATGCATGAAACCTACCTATAAGCAGCCCGTTCTGGTCCAAAGCGCAGAACAAAAGAATCTCTCTTTTTTAGTTTTCGTCTCTGCTGCTGATGCTTCTTCTTCTTCTTGAAATTCTTCTTTGAAAAAAGACGTTTCTGATGAAGACGGCTGAATGATGATGGCGAGGATGAGAGAAATAAATCGTTTATTGTATTATGCTGTAATCTGATATATACTCATCCGTTTTTTGTCGTCTCATTTAGTACACTTCCAATGTACTCAGAATGATGGTATGTCGATATTTTCAAATCTTTCAGCTAATCGTTGATAAATTGATAATAGCATAATATGTCATATCCCAACAATAAGCACAACGATCACTAAAATTGTAGATAGATGTCTTTTATGTATTAACTTGAAAATCACACGCTCACTCAGAGGATAATGACATACATGTAATATGACATCACATCATGGCCAAACAAGGAAAATGATACACAGGGGATATTTACTGACTTATCTCATTTAAAAAGACGCCACGGGGTAAACACGCGTGTAATAATAATAACTGGTAACACAAAAACAAGCAACGCACATATAATTTTCCAAAGGTTATTGCGAAACGTGTGCCACGCAGAATTTTTGATGATAATTTAAGCTGGCTTTTAATGATTACTTCACTTTTCGCATGTTAATCCAAACAAGGATGTTAGAAAGAACACTAATAATTCCGCAAAATGCTGAAATAATAATTGATCTATCAAATCAATCCTTGTCTCAAATTTTTTAGCCAAGCCAAGCCACGCGGTCTGTTTGGTCACCACCGCGTTCACACTGCTTCTGAAAGTGAAGGACACTTTTGCGAGACAGGATTTGCGTGTTTGTAGTTTGTGCTCGCCTTCCAGTTCAGAAGATCTTTTATGAACCGTTACAAAAAATTGATGATTTTTTTTAACTTCTTGGAATAAAACAAGTAGCAAAAAAGGAGGAAAGGGTCACTTCTGTACTTCACTAGATGCATGCATCACTGAAAAAACTCAATAACAACTTATTCACGCCACATGCATGCGCCACCTACAAACATCACAGTTTTTTCATATAACAGCCAGTAACATGGAATATCATGGAATGAATCGTGTGAGTGGATAAACGCACCCTGTATGCTTGCATTAGTTTAATTTAGTCACATATTGAGTTGAAGAGGTTACTGGTAGCCTTGTTAAATTAGATCCATAATAATGGAAGGTCATCATTATATATAGTGGTCGTGTTGTTCCTCGTATTCATCCCATTCTTGATTGTTCCATTAGAATTTACTCCGTTTTTTCTTCTTTTTATAACCTAACCTAATTTATTTTTTCAATAGACAGCAAATTATTTATGTACGGCTAATGTCATGGTGGGATAGTACACTTGAGTCGCAAAAAAATGTGGGACCAGAAACACGTGAATAAGAAAGGAGTTCTCATGTACTGGTTGTTGTTGTGTAAGATGTAAGCAGGAGATATGGTGGTCTTTGTTATCTTGAATCAACTCCTCACATTATGCATTTCGTTTCACAGATTTCATAGCATGCCATGCCCAAGATTGTTCATAGCGAGAATTTGTTTGCTTGCGACTCCACCTATTCGGCGTCTCCTCCAGAAGCAGCAGAAATCTTTGTCATTTGTCCATCCACAAATCGCACGCCTCAAAAAATAAACGTATAATTAGTCGTTTAGCAATCTAAGGAATTCCGCACATAAATTGTCTTCTTTTGTCTTTGACTCGATTAATGATCTGATTTATATAAGCAGTTAACCATTTCTGGTCTCTTGATCCCGTTTAATGACAGTTGATTTGAAAAAAAATCTTTGAACATATTTAACCAACAAGTGACATCAATCCATTCATTTGTTAACTCTTATATAAATTCAATATTAAATATTCACAAATCACTTGAATGAACGTACACAAATTCACACCACACAAAACTTCTAGACAGTCCCAAAAACACCTCTCTGTAGTTCGACACACAATCTACTTAAATGTCTTAAAGACAAAATGTGCTCCCCAACAGCAGTCAGAATGAATAGCAATCAGAAAGACTTATGTCCTAGTCGTGGCCCTTTTGCCTGTCACCATCATATTATTATCAGTGCACCGCAGCGTTCCATTTACTAATTGCCTTGATGCCCTTCCCTTTTTTATTGTCAATTGCCAAAAATTAACGTAAGGTGCAATCCTATTCCCGTCCCCCTCCTGCGAACTGTGGTAGTCTGCGCTTTACTTTCGTTACCGTTCTTTTGTAGGGGTAGACGATGAAGGGGTAGGATGATTTTCATATGGAGCAACAGCGTTTTTTTAGCCCTTCAAAAGTATCGATGACACAATGATGATGCAGCCTGAAAATGCATACAAATTACATTAGCATCACTCTTTGCACTGCTTTATAATATTTGTAAGTTTTGTTTAGCATGTCTTTCTTTTATGGGCGACACAAATACATTTGTTTTCTGTCATTCATTGCTTTTTAGCCGTCCGGTTGTCCATTAATTTGATGCAGCAAAATACAAACATTTTTTTACTTGTCATAGACCAACCGAAAAGATATAATCTGCGTGACGATCTATTAAAAGTAAAAGCATTTAGATTATAACCGTGTCGATCACTTCTACTCTATTGACAATAATAGTTTGTCAGAGTGTACTGTTTCGATTCAGTCACTTTTTGACTCTATATTATTTTTTATGCTTTATTTGTCTATAATGCACTCAATTGGCAACTCTCTATGCTTTTATTTTCAGCATCCACCACGCTGACGACTGACGGCCACTTGCATCTTCAATAACAATTGAGTAAAAAATAGGCACAAAACACCTACTACTTATTGCTCTCTAAAGTGCATTCGTAATTTTTGCTGAATGCAGCTCTAATACTTAAATATACACAATTACAATTTAGTCAAGTACCTTTAGAAGGTTGTTTAAAATTTCGCAATTTATTTTTATCTTTGTCCCTCCACTTGGCTCTCTGTGTGTCAGTCAAGTCTAGAGAGAACACATATTACTTGTAAAAATATTTTTTATTGTCTACTTCCAATAAACGTCTATATACTGACGGTGTGACGGACAGTTAATTCGAACAGCAGTATAAACACTGAACAAAACATAACAATTTCTGAACCAGCAGCACTCTAGAATTTTCCTAGCAAAGTCCCTTCTCAGTTGCCGATTGATATGATTCCTTGACCAGCCCAATCCAATCAATTGGTGCATAAATCAGAGTGTGTGCGGTGTCTGCAGTTTAGTCAGCCCATATAATATGAATCCACAGCCGCCACAAGACAATAAAGTCTTGCTGATTGAACTATATATATTTTTTATGTAGATGAATTGTAATTAAGGTTTAGCTACCTCCAGAAATAGACTTATATATTTATAGATTTGCGTTCTAAACACTTTACTGTAGACTTGAAAGCAATTATTGAAATCGACCGAGCCAGTTCACTCACTGATTAACCAATACTTCACAATTTGTGACTTAATTGTTGAGACAATGCTGAATAAAAAAAATTATGACGATTAATTTTCGATATTTTGCTGTGGAAAACATAAGAGCAAATACAAGTAGTATTTAATAAAAGTTTTTATGCTTTTTTCGCTTTCAGTTTCAACTGCTTTGCAGACAATGGAGACGAAACACGCGTCCAATTATTCCTTCAACTTTAACGACAACCTGTGTAGCATAGTAGTCTCTACTTATTACAGCTTCATGGCACTTTTTTAATTAGAGTGATGATGCCAGTAGTAGCACAAGTCAATAAGAAGGGTATAATCATATAAAAATATGATTGTCAATGATGGTGGCAATTTTTCAGATTGTTATATAAACTCAACTTGTAGCAACCGTAAACGACAAAAGTATGTATCTGCCTGCATTACATATAGGTAATCTACAAATCTACAAATAAACGCACGCATATGTAATCGTAACAATTACCAACAAAGTTCGTAATGCGTTCTTTCAGAAGCAGAAGGCATCACCACCATATACCACCACCGCTACACAAGACACTTTTGTTCTCTTTCAACTCTCCTCAACTAATCATAATAACAAGCTTAGAAAATTACGGCAATATGGCAGTTACTGAGTCTACGTAGACCGTTCATTCATAGTTTTTTTTGCAATAATAATTCGACAATAACTAACCAACCAAATAATATGCGAGACTCATATAGTGCCCATGTGTGTGTACATTGCTAATAAAATAAAATATATTATTTCGTTTTTCAAGTAATAATATTATTAACTAGTATGACGCATCAGCGCAGAGCGCAAATAATCAAAAAGGGTACACACTTTGCAAATATGCAACAATAATAGTATTATTGGCAGCAGTTATATAAGACGGTTTAGTTGTCACAAGTTGCAAAATCACATCACACATGTGTGTGTTCATAATACAATAATAGTAATAACAAATGACGATGATTATGTGGCTCCGTGTTTTTCACTGTTGTGATTGAATTCTTCAAGATTTTTCATATATGTAAATTAATACATATAAAAAAATTTTGCTTGTTACTCCAAAAAATTAACTTTTTATATTCCACTCGTTGATAGCAGATTGAATTTTATTGTCTATTTTGCACACATTCACTTTCAAGTGTGTGCATACATGTATACAGTATTCTACAGATATTCGCTCGAATGGAGTCTTTATAACCAGTTAACTTTGATTTGTATTTTTACTCACTTTTTGTCAAAAAATATATTCACCAATTTTCAGGCACTCCAACTATCATATAAATTGCTATAATACCTATATGAAATGAATGTGTTCCTTCTTTGCCGTCTGCTTGTGCACTGCAAACTGCAATCTGTAAAGCAAACCACTTCTTCTCTCCCAAAAAAGTCACATTACAAGCACGTTTTCTCACACACACATACTCAGTCCAACAATCGACTTTGGCTACCACTCTGTAACTCTTGCATTGCATTTTCTGATTGTTGCTCCTTATTCGTACTCCTCAAGCACACTATACACCTCTTATCTCGTGCAGGTAAAGTAAAGCATTGTTGAATTGGTTTGGCATTGTTTGTTTGTGCGTGTTCTTTCGTCTACTCTCATCTATTCAATTGCTCTGCATGCCTGCAGATGCAGATCTGCTGCTGCTGCTCCTGGTCAATTCAACTTTAACAAACAAGTCTTTCTTTAGTTTCCTCGGCTTTGCTTCTGTCACAGTTGCAGGGATGTTGTTGGTGTTGATGATGATGATGACGATGATGAAGACAAAAAGACGGTGATGTGATGGTGATGATGATGCTACAAAATAATGCAGATTCGGCCCTGGCATGACATGTTATGCGAGCTAGTTATTACTGCATAACTACATCACATTGTTGCTGTTATTATTACGTGACTCTTTTACTCTATGTGCATATATAGTCGTCACTCAGTCTTATAATATCTCAATTCTGTATCTTCATGTAGGGTCATAATAAATGTGTGTTAACATATTACGTGTATAGTAATTTGAATGATAGGAGTGCGTATTTATTAGAGAAAAACGATTGGTTATTATATAATAGACAAAATATTATGCATGTAGAGACAGTGAAATATGGATTTGATGATGATTAAGATTGCATTACGTCAACTTTTCTTACTGAATGAATAGTTAATATTGCGATGATGATAGTATACCTAGTGGTCCTGAAGAGCACGACAGAGACAATGGCCCTTAATTATGCGTGAATCATGTACATTATACATTTAGAAACATGAAGACGGAACCCTTATCCTTCCCAGCAAACAGATTTGGACAGTAAATTCCCAGAGACGCGATAATAAAATTATTCAAATAACTAGCGGATATGAAAAAGTAGTGAGGCGTAATAAACGTAATTTCGGCACAGGAAATTAAACAAGTTTATAGATAGAAGAGTTTTCAAAGAAGTCACACAAATATGAGAGCATTGCTTGTGTGTAGTAAACTGGTCTATAATTTTTTAATTTTTGAACACTATATGGCAGGGTGGATTTTGTCTGTGTGGGAAGATGCAAATGCGGATGAAAAGGATGCAAACTACCGTGTGACTGACAGACATATGGATTGTTAGTGTACATTATGGAAGAAGGTGTGATATTTTTCTTTAAAGCTATTATGACCGCCATCATGATGACCAGGTAGTTAATCTTTTTGAGATACATAATATCATCATCATACATTCCCTTTCCTGTGCAATATGAAAAGTAAGAGTTACAACATATCCACCAAAAATTTGAACCAACAAGCTTAAAAATATAGGTAGCCTGTCTAATGATCCTTCGTGGTCTGATGCTGGTGGTCATTCTTTTTTATACATTAATTTTCCAAATATCGATACACCCGTAGACATGTAAGTTCTTGTTAAACTATACGGAATCGTCAGGATCTTATTAAAGCAAATAGTATGCCGTGCCGTATTACTTACTAATTCATGTTTTTTTTGCTCGTTTTGGATTGAAAGATTTGGTTTGAAATGTGAAAATTGCTTGTAAGCACATACCTTGTGCACTCATAAAATATAGTGTACCTACATAATAGATGCATATTGCACATACATTTTTCACTAACAATGTAAATCTATTTCTGTTCGTGATGACGTGTTACGTACCTCTAAACTGTGTGTTATTCTATACCAATACTAATAAACAATTTTGGACTTTCATAACAAGAGTAGTGGCACGGTAAACTGTGAATTGAACTAGCAATAAAGACACTTCAATCAAAATATAAGGACTCGTATGAGCAAAATTCACTGAGCTAGATTACTGCATAATGTATAATTTGATATGTTTGGTTTAGACTGTCCATGTGTCCAATCCGACGATGAAAAATGGGCAATTTCAACTGTCAATGGGTATAAGAAACTGACTTGTCTTGCTACCAAAGTAGTTAACAATGCTCAGCAATTAAGATGGATACATTTCTTTAGAAAAAAAACCTTTGCATGTAGATTTTTTGCACGTTGCTAGCCTAGTGTCTAGTATTACCTATAAGCCTGAATCGCAATTAAACAGTGAATCATATCATATATGAAATTTTATAGCGCAGTGCAAAAAGTTATGCTTCTTGTGTACTTCATATCAGGTAGTGCGTTTTTCTTGGGCGTGTGCTTTTTTACGAGATCAATTTGGTCAGTTGCATGCAATACATCATGCAGAAGTTAAAAATGAACGATAATACCTCTAATATACAGAGATTAGTACGATTAGTGAAGTTTTTATGGAAGAGACAGCCAGTAAACATCAACCTATAAACATAAAATGATCAAATGTGCTTGGTTGGTGTTAAATTGATTTTTTTGTTGCGTATAAGCTCGAAATAGCGGTAGCGGAGGTATTCATCTAATACATATGCAAAAATGAAGTTAATTTGCACCAAAAAAATGATAAACATAAGGATATCCCATCCAATTCACTTTTTAAAAGATCACTTATTTTTTAACTCCTTGTGGGTGCAACAATATCTTCTGGTTTTATTTCATCCTCAGAATTATTTTTTGCTTCACGTGTGTCAATAGGTAGCTCAGGTAGTTGCCTCTTGCCTATGTCTTTGAAAAAAAAAATTCATAATAACACATGCTGCTTTAGGGCTGATTTTTTGGGGAGTTCTCTAAAGCAAAAGTAAAAACTAGGGTTTAGTCAGTTTAATGGCATTATACACACGCTCTAAAGCAAAACAGAGAGGGTTTATCTCCTACCGTGTATTATACAGGTTGCAAACTTGTAAAAGTTACATGTGAATTGTAACAAATATTTATTACTAGCCATATTGTGAGGCTACATCCACGGTGTAGCATTTCATCTCACTATAATCAAAGTTACTACTTGCATTTTGCAGTTTGCTTCATGTAAATAAAATTTATCTGCTATTATTTTCATCGTATAACATTTCGACAATGATATTACATGCAAAATACGACTGATATGATGTAGAATGCGTAAATGATCTTCAGCCAGGGAACTATTTTCCTCAAAGAATTCTGAACAAAATCTTACGTCCATTTTAAAACCACGTAGATAAGCACATGTACATTCGTAGGATGTCATGTTCATTCAACTTAAATATTTTGCCATGTGCAGGCAGATATTACTGGTAATAACAGTAGGGCAGTAACATTTCGGGATCCATAAAAACAGCAATAATCATCATTCTAGCCTACAAAAAATAACCAAGTACAAAACTTGTACTTGATTGTTGTGGAAAATGTGTTGGATTGTTGGATTAGATTAGAGTACCACATAATCGCTTCTATACTTGCCCAACCAGCATTCCACCACATCACCTTCGTTTTCATTTCAAACCTCAATTGCACTTATACGCAGCATAAAATGATAGTCACCCAAACAGAAATGAAAACAGAGTTTGTTGATTGTTACTTCAATTTTGAATGCGGTTTTTGATGTCCATTTCCCTATCATTTTGTTAAACAGGAAAATATCTTTCATATGCAGAGCGGTAACCAGAATCTGTTGGTTTTGTTGAAGAATCGCTGTCGCTAGTTAGGGTTTTTAGTACACTGTAGAATCTTAAGAATTCGCAACTAAACCCCTTCGATTGAAGTCAAGCCATAAAGCCAGATCAGTGTGTTGCGACTGTTGTAAGTAAAACTTTAATTTCTTGGAACAAAAATGCGTACGTGACATTCTACAAATTGTAGGAATCGCCAATATACCAGTCGCCATCTCTTGTCCATATTTATTAATATGATTTCCTGATGGGTGGATCTAAGAGCAAAACAAGGCTATGTACAATTAAAGTACATTCCATACTATATTTTAAGACTAATGCAACTTGTTCATTTTAATGCTGAAGGCATTCAAATTCATGCATCAGTTAGCAATAAGAGTAAGAGTGCAGCTTAAATTCACTTTTCAACAGACTCGTCAATGTGCAGAGAAACACGCCCTTTTTATGTGTAGGCATCAGACATGAGAAAGATGATATAATGAAGTATCTGAATCAAAATATTTTGCATATGTATGTGATAGAATAAATACGCATTATTTGCTTGCATTTTTTAAACATTGCGTTGCCTATTGCCTATCATCAAACTAGTTTTCATTTGAATTGGTAATTATTTGGTCCATGTCTAGCAATACGTAATTTTTGTGATTCGTAAAAGGTATAAAGAATATATTAGACGTAAATATTTCTGTAATATATTAACATTTAAACACACCGGACTATGGAATACTAGATCAAGACACTGCGTAAGACTCAGGTAAATCATGCTAACACATATACATAATTACGCATTTTAATACAAGATTTTCCTCTTCCACTGACCATGAGGTTTACGCTGCAATGCAACTGCAATACAGCAATTTAAGCTGAGTAGAATGTGAGTTATTAAGACCGAATTGTTATACTCGAAATCTATCTTTGTAATATCAGTGTATAAATTGTGATTGTGAGTCCCTTTCACTGTCTTTCACGTATTCATTTGGTCATAATATAACATACCCAATGCAGAATTTTATTACCCACTACTACATAGACTTTTACTGGTCTTTGATGCAATTTCACACTGATACTTTTGGCTAGATGCATGTTACATGAGAGAAAAACTCATTTGCGACCGAGCTGCAACTTGAGTGACATAATATGCATTACTTGATCTGCTGTCTGATGGCTATGTTTTCATTAAAATAATAAATAAACTCTGAATGGAAAGCACATTATTTGGTATTTGGGCTTTTTAATAGTTTTGACTCATGCTTCGTGCAAGAGCGCAAGTGTCTGTAAGAAGGATTTAGACAAGAAAAGTGAAGGCATCCAATGCAACATGTTATGCAAAATAGCAGAGAACAAAGTTTTACAGAATTTTAAGTGTCTGTGTGTGACTGTCGGCCGGCAGGTAGGCTTTTTACTTACAAGTTGTAAGTTACACAATCAACAAACATTGTTGTTATCGTTAGGGAATTGTAAGACGTTGCCGATAAAGGCCTAATCTTAAATGTTTCTTTCAAAGTCAGCGAAAAAGGATTAAACGATGCTCATGTATTAACATGCATATATATTTTTTAAATGAATGAGTTGATAGTTTTATTAACGTTCCAACACTTATCTTCAGCGTTACATTGTTGCCAGGAATATAGCACTTGTGTCAACGCCTATTCTCA